>JAYKTE010418227.1:0-10507 GCA_036873565.1 Xipholeptos notoides
ATTATCAGTGCAACTCATCCAACTTGAACCTGCGACCCCAATGATAGAAGATTACGTCTTAATCCATTGATCTACGGGAACATGTGTTAATTCTTGATAATCAAGGCTGCTGAGCCTCATTGTATTGTTTGTTTATATTATTTCAATTATTTTATACAAAACTATATATCTATATGATTCAATATACTTTTTCTGACCAAATATAAGCCTATTATTGGTGGACTTTTGAAAAAGTTTTATAAAGATAGTTCAAAACTTCCGGAGATTAAAATTAAAACTTGTAGATAGTAATAATTAAAAACCTTTAAAATATTTTAAAATAAAAAGAAAATACTTAATTTTATTTTTCTAAAGATAGATTTATGAAAGCTATTTCATAAGAATAAAAAAATGGACTGAGTAAGAATTTTCAAAATGAGATTATTATGTTTTTAACCAGAATTTTAATTCATTAATTTCATATTTATCTATAATTGTATAATTCTTAGCAATTGGCAGCCATATTGAATTTTCAGATTTCAATCATTCTCAGAGTTTTTTTTTAAGTTTGAATGTCTTCATAGTTAATACAATCTAACTTAAATAATTAAAACCAAGAAAGAATAATCTTGTTTTTCAACAATAATAAATAATATTTTCCGATGATTTTTAAGTATATTTATTATTTTCTCAATTTTTAGAGATTTAATAAGATTTAATTTAAAAAAAATCTAGTTTGAACAACTCCACCAAAAATGTTATGCTCATTTTAATCTATAATCATTTTAATAGATGAATTACCATTCTCTGACATAACAGAACTTATATATTTTCAAATAAAGAGAGTCCAGCAATTTCTTGTGCAATAATATTTTTTATCATCTTGTGTTTCGATATCCAATTCTCATTTAAAAAAAATGTTATTTTAACTTGATGGACCTGTGAACGTTATGTCAACAATATAAATCTTAAAATATATATATCTCTTCTTCAACAACATTTACAAAACATTTGTTTGTTAATTTAAAAAAAATCACTTTGAATAATAATTCTAAATAACTGTATTGTTATTTTAGATAATTGTAAATATTTAATGGTAAAAAAATCAAGATGGCTACCTCTTAGAGTAAAACTCTTCTATGGTTTTTGATCATGATTTGATGAATGGAGAAATTTCTATTAAGGATTCAAGAAATAAAAAAATATAGAGAGAGATAGAAAATATTATATATTATTCTAAATACTAGTGACCAGTTTAGATTTAAAATACAGCAAATATAATTTAGATACAAAAAAGAAGAATAAAATATTAAAGAAAAAGTAAAGAAAAAAATCTATTAAATTAGCTATCCCAATAATAACTGCTTTATGTAGAAAGAAAATAAAAATTAAATCAAGAGAATAATAACAATTCATTTTCACCAGTTCTTTTGCCAATGCTTTTTGAAGTCAGAATTGATAAGACGAAAGAAAATATTTGAGAAAATAATGTTTAATGAAATCATTTAAATATAGTAAATAATTATATTGTTAATAAATTATGTCCATCTACACTTATGTGGCTGTTTTGTTAAACTGAATGGAAAAATAAAAACCTTTTTTCTTTGTGATATTTACAGACATAATAAACGAAATAAAACTTTTTAAAAATTAATCTTAATTTTGTTTCATCTAAAGATATATTTATTTTATTTCTTTTTAGCTTTCTAATCATTTTTTATTCGTTATCTGATTTTAAATTCCTTAATTTCCATGGTTTTCAGTAATATTCTTGATATTTGTTAATAACATAAAATTTTTTTATCATCTTTAAAATATCAAAACATTTCAATTTCCACTCTTGAATGAATTATTCATGAAATATGAATTGATAATCATTCTTAAAAACATTTCATTAGAACTTTGTTTTTTTACTCAAATTCAATCATTAAACTTGAGTTAAAAGAATTAAAGAAATCAATTTGATGTTTCATAGTTTGGATGGTAAAATTGTTTGATCTAATTTAATTAAAAATAAAATTTATCTTCATAGCTATGTTTTTTATAGAATACCCATTAGTATTCATTAAGGCTTAAAACAAATATCTATTTACAATTTACTTTGAAGAATACATGAATATTCTCCTATTTAAATTTAGTCACTAGACTTTAAATGCATTTAGTAAATCTTTTTAAATACCTTCCATTTTGTTTCCTATTCAAGGAAATCTAAAATATATTTTTAGGAATCTTTGAGTTATATATTTGATTCTCAAGTAAAAGCTGACTTTATTGAACATCAGTATCAGATCAGCTAGGAGGACAGCAAGCTTTTTTTTTCAGTAAAATTATTTGGCTGATCAAACAAAGAAAATAGAAGAACAAACTTTTATTCATTAAATTTTCAAAACCTTTTATCAATTTATCCCCCCACCCACACAAAGAAAAACAAATCAAAAAATAAAAAATAAATTAAAATCATAAAAAATAAATTTTTTATGATTTTAATTTATTTTTTTGTTTAATCAAGATCCTTATTTTACTAAAAACACAGATCAAGATATCTTAAAATCTTACCATTTTAAAATAAATGTTTTTTGTGGAAAACTCTACAGAATACAATTTAAACTTAAGATTAAATGCAATCTCAGAGACTTACACAATATTTTTCAAATATTATCACAAATAAATAAAGTCTGTCTTTTCCTGAAAAATATTAAGAAAATAAAATAATTTGAAATTACAAAAAATCTTTCTGGCTTAATTCTATTACAGTTAATTTTTAAATCACATTTCAAAATTTAGTATATTTAGGCCGAATGTCGTTATTCAAACACGTGTTATTGACAAGTATCTTTACAATGATTGATACATAAATAAAATCATAACATTATTACTTACATTTTAGAAATTGAATTTATTACTTTGCAAAGAATTATCAGATTTTTAAAAATTAATCAGAAGAGAATGTTTTAAATACTTCATAGCCTAATATCTATACTAAATGACCTTATTTAAAAAAAAATCCATATTAAAAAATTGTGACGCCATCTTGCTTTTGAATTGGTGACCAAATTTTTCTGGCTCATTATTAATTTTTCCAAAAAGAAATACAAACTATCCATCATTTTGAAAAACTAAAAATGTGATGATAAAAAATTGCAATTGATGATTTTCCCTAAAAATTCTAAAACCATTTTGACCAATGATATTTTTGAACAAAAACAAATGAATCAATTTTATTGCATTCAATATGGCCGATATAGTTAGAGAAATATTTTGTTCAACAAATATAGATCTGTAGAATTGAACTTGCTGCAGATATTTTTCAAGCATTTTTGCAATTATATTTACTTTGTCTTTCTTTCTTTGTGATATAAAATATTAATTTAAATTTTAAAATCATTCTGCTTTTTTTACTTTAAAAATGTTCTACTGCTGAAGTCTGGTTTTGTGATATTATAGAATTCCACTTTACATCATTTACTTTTTATGTTGAAAGATAATAAATAATCCATACAAACTAAATAACATTGGAATATGATTATAAGTCTTTTTTTCTATATTTGAAAATATATTCACCAACTCTAAAATATAGATGTTATAAGTTTGAAATTCTAAAAAAAAAACAATGTTTAGTTTCCAATAACTAGAGTTACTTTTAAAAGCCACAAAAAAGTTTAACAAATCAGGATGTCCTAATATGTATTTTTAAAATAAATGTTTTCTGAATTTCAAAGAAAAGTATAAAATCTAAAGATTTCTTAAAATTCTAAGAGAGAATATGAAGAAAATTTATGATTAAAATATCTTTGACAATATATGATTTCTCTTTTTATGATTATGCATTTTAGTATGAATTTGATGTATATCATATGAAAATGAAAATCTTCTTCATTAGATAAATGTCTCATTAAAAGGAAATAATATGTTTTTTTTTAAATAATATATTTTTTAACTAAATGTTGGTCAATGAAATAAATGTTGGATTCTACAGACTTTTTTGAAAACCAATTTTGAATAGTGTTTAAAAATTCAAATACCTGAAGTAAATCACATTTGAAAATTTAAAAGAATTTTTCAAAGACTGAAAGAAAAGAAAAAGGAAAAAACAAAACAAAAAAAACATGAAAGTAATGGAAAAGAAAGAAAGAGTAAAAATAAGTTAAACATTTTTTTGGGGAAAAAAGGGAGGGTTTCAATTTAAAAACTCAAGTGAATAATGAAAAAAAAGAAAAAAGAAATAAGAAAAAGAAAAAAGAAAAAAGAAGGAAATAATTTTTGAAAAAACATAAAAAAGAAAACTTTTTGAAAAAAAAAGAAAAAATAATTTTTTCTAAATTAAAGAAAAAAAATAAATGGGAAAAAAAACATTTGAAAAAAATTCAAATCAAAATTATTGAAAAAACAAAAAAAAAGAAAACAGAAAAAAACATAAATCATAAATCATAAATCAAAAAGGAAAACAAAATAAAGAATAAAATAAATAAATTCTTAAAAACTGAAAAAAAGCAGAGAAAAATAATAAAAATTATTTTAAATGAAAATTTATGATTCAAGTCTAAACAAAAAAGAAGGAAGGAAAGAAAGAAAAGGGAAAGAGTAAAGGAGAAGAAAAGAAATAATTTCTTTTTAAAAAAAGGGAAAAGAAAAAAAAGAAAAAGAAAAAAGAAAAGAAAGAAGTAGAAAGGAACAGGAGGAGGGAAAGACAGAAAAAAAGTATAAAAAAGATGGGGAAAATGAAAGAAGAAAAATAAAAGTGGATGAAAAAAGAAATAAAAAAAGAAGGAATAAAGAGGGTCAAATAAGAAAAAAAGGAACAATAAAAAGGGCGAAAAAAGAAAGAAAGAAAAAAAAAGAATAAAAGAGAGTGAAAAAAGAAAGAAAAATAAAAAATAAAAGAAGGTGAAAAAAGAAAGACAGAATAAAATATGGAAGGAAAAAAGAAAGAATTTTTTTAACCCAAAGAAAAAAAAGAAAGAATCCCAAAAAAGGAAGAATAAAAAGGGTGTAAAAAGAAAAGAAAGAAAAAAATAAAGAATAAAAAAATAAAAGAGGGTGAAAAAAAAAATAAAAAAGAAGTAATAAAGAGGGTCAAATGAGAAAAAACGAGAGAAAAAAGTAACAATAAAAAGGGTGAAAAAAGAAAGAAAGAAATAAAAAAAAAGAAAGAAATAAGAGTAGGTGAAAAAAAATAAATAAAGAGTGTGAAAAAAATCAAAAAAGGAAGTATAAAAATAGTGAAAAAGAAAGAAAGAAAAAAAAGAAAGAATGAAAGAGGGTTAAAAAAAAGAAAGACTTTTTCAAAAAAGTGAAAAAAAGTAAAAGAAAAAAAAAGGAAAAAGTTTTTAAAAAAAGGGGGCAATAAACTGCCCCACCAAAAAATTGTTTTTTTAAATGACCAAAAGAAAAAAACAATTAATAAAAACGAAAACCTTTTAAAAAAACCCAACTACCCCCAACACACAAAATAAATAAATAAATAAATAAATAGATAAAATAACTTTGAAAAACTTTTCCCCGCCCACACACTCTCCAAATCAATTCCACCATGTACCCAGTTCAATCCATGTACCCTGGTGGCAACCAGTTCAACTTTGATATGCACAGTCAGCCTTTCTACCAAAGCCCTCACCTAAAATGTCCAGAGAAAGCCCTCACCATGGATAAACCTTTCAACTATGACTTCTTCAGTAAAGGTTTCACTCGAAGGATCAACAATGGAAGCATTGCCAGCACAACCCCGACTAACCTCAGCGCAGGGGGACATCACTATGGTAACAGTAGTGGCAGTAATAACCCCGCAAATGAGGGCAGTGAGCGGCACCCTTTATCCGAAAAATATTATTATTGCGGCTTTTGTAAAAAACCCTTCACCCAGAGGGCGCATCTAGAAGCCCACGAGATGACCCACTTAGAAAAGACATTCAACAGTTCGTTTTTTGGCCGATCTTTCCCCATTCAGCCGGACCTTAAAAACTTTGACCGTTCTCAGTCCCAAATAAGCATGGACAAGCCCTACGTCAATTCTATTAGCAATGGGGCTGGAAACTCAAGCCCAAATAACATTTTTGGTAACCGTACACCTTTCCCTCTCCACATTCCCTCCTCCCACTCCCAGCACTTACAGCATGCCCACCAGTCGGGTGGTATCCAGAGCCATAACCAGCCGGTTCCACCCGACATGAAGGACTTGGATTTAATCCGTTCACAGCTTATTACGGGTGCCGGCAACTCTGTGAATCCCGCGTCTGCATCAGGTTCATCCTCGTCGGAGAAACTTTTCAGTTGCGGTGTGTGTGGCAAAGCCTTTGCCCAGCGCACCAATCTAGCCAACCACCAACGTGTGCACACGGGCGAGAGACCGTTTGCATGCCTAGAGTGCGGTAAATCGTTTAGCCAACAAGGAAACCTGAAGATCCATTCGCGGACCCACACAGGGGAGAAACCCTTCAGCTGTGAAACATGCGGAAAATCGTTTAGCCAACGAACGAACCTCGACAATCACCGACGAGTCCACTCGGGGGACCTCTTCAATTGCCGCTTCTGTTCCAAGGCTTTCTCTTTGCAGATCAACCTACGCAACCACGAGAGGGTGCACACCGGCGAAAAGCCCTTCAAGTGCACCTACTGCCCCAAAATGTTCAGCCAGCAGGGGAACCTCCGGACACACTTAAGGACGCACACTGGAGAGAAACCATATCACTGCGACACTTGTGGGAAGGCGTTTTGTCAGAAAATCAACCTGGATAATCACCGTCGAATTCACACGGGGGATTTGTTCAGGTGTTCGTTCTGTCCGAAGGCTTTCTACCAGCAGATCAACTTAAGGAATCACGAACGGATCCACACGGGGCACAAACCCTATCACTGCGCTTTCTGTGATCGAACTTTTTGCCAGCAGACCGAGTGGCGGAACCACGAACGTGTACACACCGGAGAAAAACCCTTCGTGTGCACAATATGCGGAAAAGCTTTCAGCCAGCAAGGTAACCTGAAGATACACATGCGGACACATACTGGAGAGAAACCCTACTCGTGCTTAGACTGCGGGAAAGCATTCTGTCAAAAGATCAACCTCGACAACCACCGACGAACGCACACGGGTGAGTTGTTCAAATGCACGATGTGCCCAAAGGCCTTCACCCTACAGATCAGTCTGAAGAACCATGAGAGGGTCCACACAGGGGAGAAACCATTCGTATGCAGTGTATGTCAGAAAGCTTTCAGTCAACAAGGAAATCTCAAGACTCACATGCGCAAACACACGGGAGAGAAACCCTTTTCTTGTCATGTATGTGGCAAAGCTTTTTCACAACGTGGAAACCTCAATCATCATCAGAGAACTCACACTGCTTCTGAATTAGCCTCAAAATACTCTTCACTCATAGGTGTAACCAGTACTCCTGGAGCCAAACTGAATCTAAACCCTAACAGCAAGGCCATAACCTCTCTGCCACTAGCTTCAACATACAACAGCTGTGATAACCGCTCAAGTAGTAATGGAAATTTAAATCGGGATAAGTTGTTCTCAAGAATTGGTTCAAAACCTAGTGGGGAGACCCTGAATGGAGGTGAACTGAATGAGGACAACTCCCCTCTAAATTCAATTGGAGCTAGTGGTCTAAAAGATCGATACCGAGACTCCCAGGCATTGAGCGCTTCAGCACGTCTCCAAGCCTCTGCTATGACATCCTCATGGATGACATCACCCTATCTACAGGATATGTCACAAAGCTGGGAAAATAATTACCTCTGGTCAAGAGGTTTTCCTGTGGCCCCCATATCTAGCTCATGTTGGCCAAACGTGCCAGCCCCTCTCCCTTGTGGCGTAAAACAAGGCAAACAAAGTTCGTGGAACAGTCTTCAGAGTATGAACACCTTGTCTTCTAAAGAAAATCTCGATGCTCATAGTGGAGGCAGCACCAAATAAAATGCGGACATTTTAAAGATAAAATCAGAAGAAAAAAAAATTCAATTTTTGTTTCAAGCCAGAACTGGAAGAAAAAAAAAACAGCAACAACAAAACAACTGAATAAAAAACAATCTTTTTGAAAATTGGACAATAATTATTTGAGTTTTAAAATTCATTTTAGTTTTATTGGAAAAAAAAATTGAAAACAAAATATACAGCACCATCCTAATTATTTGAACAAAATGCATTTTTTTAAACTAAAAATAACAATCTTTTGGAAAATTGAACAATGATTATTTGAGTTTTAAAATTAATTTTTTACTATAAAAATGAAATAGAAATGATCTTTACTATAAAGATGGAAATGATTTTTACTATGAAAATGCATTGGAAATAATTTTTACTTTAAAAATGTCTACTATGAAAATGCATTAGAAATTATTTATGACCATGAAAATGCATTAGAAATGATTTTTACATAGAAAATGCAATAGGATTTTTTTTATTATGAAAATGCATTGGAAATGATTTTTACTCTAAAAATGCATTGGAAATGATTTTTACTATAAAAATGCATTGAAAATGATTATTACTATGAAAATACATTAGAAATGATCTTTACTATAAGAATGCATTGGAAATGATTTTTACTTTAAAAATGCAATAGAATTTTTTTTACTATGAAAATGCATTAGAAATGATTTTTATGGTGAAAATGCGATTGTTTTTTTTTCTGTGAAAATGCATTGGAAATGATTTTTACCATGAAAATACATTAGAAATAATTTTTACTATAAAAATGCATTATAATTAATTTCTACTATGAAAATGCAATAGAATTTTTTTTACTATGAAAAGTGTACTAGAAATGATTTTTACTATGAAAATGCATTGGAAATGATTTTTACGGTAAAAATGCATTGGAAATGGTTTTTACTATGAAACTGCATTGGAAGTGAGTTTTATTTTAAAATTGCAATAGAATCTTTTTTACTATGAAAATGCATTACAAATGATTTTTACTATGATAATGCAATAGATATTTTTTTTACTATCATTAGAAATGATTTTTACTATAAAAATGTAATTTATCCTAAAAATGCATTAGAAAAGGAATATCATTTTTTTATATCTTTTTGGTTTTTAATACAATGTTCAATTTGAAAAAACAAAATTGTCCTTTCATAAAAAACAGAAGATACAAATAAAACCAGTGGACAAGGCTAACAAAATATTGCAATTGTAAAAATTATAATAAAAAAAACAGCATTTTACTCTGAGTTGCCCCGCATGAAAAAAACAAAAAAGTAGAAGTCTAGAAAGAGCTCTGTACAGAAAGGAGAGAGAGTCGTTTTGTGTGCAGTTTGTGCCTCAGGCTTTCTTTGCTCTGATTGGTTACTTTAGCCACCCCCCCTGTTGCAGTGAAATAAAAAAAAAATTTAAAAAATAAGTACAACACCAAACGATGAAATCAAAATGAAATTTTTCTTCAAACAATTTAAAATAGACAAAGGCAACCTTTTCTTTTTGGTTCACAAAAATTATTTCACTTTTTAAAATTTTGTAATTTTTTGAATTAGTCTTAGAATTATTACAATATTATCTCTATTTTGCTACTTGGTCAAGCAAGCAGAAACCCAAGTTAAGCACAAGGCCAGTTTTACGCTCTCATTATATTCCTGAGCTTTTTTAATCAGTGTTGTCCTTCATCTAGATGATATATGTACTTGGTCAAGCACCAACCCAAGTTAGGCACAAGATCAGTTTTACGTGTTCATTATATATCTGGGCTTTTGTAATCAGTGTTGCCCTTTATCTAGATGATATATCTACTTGGTCGAGCAAACACAAACCCATGTTAGGCACAAGGCCAGTTTTATATGCTCATTATATCCCTGGGCTTTTTTAATCAGTGTTGCCCTTCATGTAGATGAGTTACTCTTCTTGAGTGGACAGGTCTCATCCTGCTGGATTTTTTTAATCAGTATTATCTTTACACCTAGATGAGTTACTCTCCTGAGTTAATGAGCCTCATCTGCCTAAGACAGCTGAAAGTGAATGCAATGGTTTTGACTGGGATTTGAACTTGTGTAATACAATTCCAGGGTACAAGCATTTGCCACTGCTCCACCTTTGCTGTATGCGTGTATGTGTGTGTGTGTTGGGACTTGATGTGTGTGTGTGTGTGAGTCTCTTTGACATTGTGTGTGTGTGAGGGGGTGTCTTTAAATCTTGCCTCTTTTACTCAAAGGGCAAAAATCACAATTCTAGGTGAATAAATGTCTTTAGAGAAACGTACTGGGATTAGGACAATAGTCTGCAAGAACTGGAACTACAGATTAGGAAATCTCATCTGAAAGGATTCCAAAAAATAGACTATTGAAGTAAGATTTATGATAATTTGTTTTTTGTTTTTACGGCATATCACCCATTTTAGGTCATTTAATGCCGAGAACAATCATTTTTGGTAAACATTAGTTTTCGTACACACAGTTTTTTTTTAAAGACACGAATTACACTATTTGACCCATAGCTGGAGTGAACGTGGGGATTCACCCCTTTCCCAACAGTATTAGTACGAATATGAACGCAAACGGAGCAACTGGGATTCGAACTCGCGTACTACGATTCCGA
>JAYKTE010418338.1:0-19546 GCA_036873565.1 Xipholeptos notoides
CAGGCTGGTCCGAGGTGTCTGCTACAAACTTCCTTCGCTGTACGTGAACGTGGTGTGGTGTCACTACACTGCACTGGTGTGTGTGGTGCCGTGCGTTTTGTGCGTATGCGCTCTACTCTGCGCTGATGGTGGGTGCTCATTTGTTTGGAATAATTCATGGAAGCGAAAATTAGACGAGGATTTAAAGACGAAGATATTTAAAGAAAGACAAAAACAAGAAAGAGAATTCAGAAGAAAACAAAAACCATGAAAAATAAAATTGATTTAAGAATTTGTCGGTCACTAATTTAAATAACTGTTAAGTTAAGTTGAGAATATCTAAAAGAATAAAAAATACATTCATGAAAATAAACATGGAATTAGAAAATAATTACTAAATGAAACTTCTTTTTTCAAATCAATTAATTATTAGTAAGTAAATTCTAATTACTAATGTAATTAATAATTAGTAATTAATTATGTAATTATGAATTACCCTTGGGAAAAGTATGAATGAATCCCCACATATTTCCTCCAACCACGAATTAAATAGTACATAAAAAACTACCTGTGGACAAAAAAGAACATTTATAAAAAAAAGATTGTTCAGTACAAAATGACCCGAAAAGGTTGATATGCCGTAAAAAACACAAGCAAATTATTAATTTTTCGCCAACTTTTAGGGACACTCATGAAACGTCTTTTAGTAAATTATTTTAAAAAACATGAAGAGATTAATCTTTAAAATGAAATAAAAAGGTAAAAGAAAATAATAGATATTTTAGACTTAAAATTTTTACATTTAAAATTCAATTTTTGAAGAAAAAAAAAGGAAAAAATTAATTCTTAAATTTGCACTTGTTTAATGTCCATGATGCAGTCGCAGAGAACGGAACGGTTGATGGGTGTGGTTACAGTCAGTGGTGGTGTGGTGTGATGTGTGTGCAACTGCACTGGTGTGCACAACACACTCAGTGTGGGTCCGGTCAGGGGCACTCACTGGTGGTTGTGGTGGTGGTGTGGTGCGGGTGCAGTGTGTGTGCGGTTGCTGTGGTGTCTGGTGTGACCGTGTGCGGTCGGTGGTGTGCGTGCGTGACCGTGCAGTCACGATGACGGTTGACTTAGTATTTTTGTTTTTTGTTAATGAAATTTCTTTCAAGTGATTTACAGTAGATCCAGATTCTGCCAGTCGAATGTGAGGTGTGTGTGCGTCAGTGTGGTGGTGGTGTGGGTGGCACTGTGGCAGTTGTGGCACTGGCAGTGGTGGCACTCACTGTTGCACACAACAACCAACCACGCCGACCATGGACGATCACTCTGCCCTGCATCATGCACCAAGACCCATTTTTGGACAGCCATGAAAACTTGGTCGCATTGTAGTACCACACCACACCAACACCACAGTAGTGCCACACACGTACACCCCCCCCCACCACACCACAATGCATGATCATTTTCACTAATTTGCTGGAATGAATAATCGTACGTACAAACAAATCGTGCATATGAAAAAAATAACGGTCCTTACAACGATGATCACATAGAGCAGAATATCTCATTTTATCTTATAAATAAAAGTGACCATTGAGGAATATTTTGCCAATTTTGGATCTAGATACTTAAAATTTGACATATGAGGTATTAGGATCTGTGAAACAAATTCGATTTGGTTTTCAGTTGGAAAAGTAGCTGCTAAAGGACAAACTTGAAAAATTGGATTGTTTTGCAGGCCCATGTAGTGTCCATAGTGGTGTGGTTGTTAGTTTTTGTGGTGTCAATGATATAACCGCACTAAAATAATTTTCAGCTTTCAAAAAATTACAACAGTTTTCTTAGAAAGAATAAGAATCTTGGAATTCCAAAAAAAAAAAAAATACAGATATCATAATGGGCAAAAAAGGAGCAGGAGCATCAAAGCCCCCCCCACTCATGAGCTTGGCCAGGCAATACTGCTAATTGGTCCAAATTTTTTATTTATTTAATCAAAAGAAGTGAGTGGCGTTTTTTATGGATAAAACTGGACTTTTTGTAATAATCATTAAAATTAGTTCCAGTGTCATTGCTGCTGTGCAGTCAGCATTAGTGCTGCTGCTGCTGAGCTGCTGCTCGCACGGAGTTCAGTTCCACCAACACCACTGATTAATCCCTCCAGTTATTGGTGTTAATCAAAATAATATGTTGATGAAAGCAAACATTTATATAAAACTAGAAGACATACTTGTCACATCAATTTTTAACAACCACACAATACAATTATCTGTAGAATGTGTCTACATTTTCAAAAAATTAAATCTTAAATTAAATCTATATACTTTTACAATGCACATTTTTTATAGGGAAGAGATCTGTGTCTCATGAGGTTGTGAGACTGGCTGGAGACAGGGTAACACATTTCAAAATTCAAGAAAGATTGTAAGGGATCAGTTCTTCCGGCTTACAGAATTTCTCATGTCACACAAGGTTGTCTGGGTAATTTTTTTTTAGTTCTCCAGTAAGTGTATATCCAATCTACAGACACTAAGGATAAATATATAATTAATACCTCAATAAAATTTTCATTAATTTTCTAATAATTTTTCATCAAATATAGCAGCTTTTTTCTGTAATTTAGATTAGTTGTATCTGTTTTAATTTACTTAAAGTAGCCAGTATTCCAGCATGGTCAACTATTGTACTAAGCAGAGCTAAATGCTGTGATAATATCAAGCTTTATAAATCCCAGGGAAGTTGTACAATGAAATATTGTCAATAAAAGTGCTTTGCTTTAATATTGGTTCTCATGTATTAAAAGCTTTTATAAATACAGATTTAGAATATTCTGTCAAATTAATTAGCAACCGACCTATTTAATTATCTACTTTATAACAACGTAATCATAACGGGTAATCTTATATGCTATAAAACTTAGATTGGCTTGCTTGCTCGTGATGATGAAACTGCCAATCCAGTTTGGTGATTTTAGTTTAAAAAATCTACTTTGATCTATTTCTTATAATAAAACGAAAACGAAATTGTAAGCCAGAATGATGACTGGATGCGAGCTACAGTTTGAAAACGAATTAATTGAGTCTGAATAGTATTTTTAGTTAAAAAATTACTTTAAGTGTTAAGAAATTATAATAAAATAAAATTTAATGCACTGATTCTTACCTTATTAATTTTTATTGTTTTCATTTTTTATTTATTTAGCACAATGTTAAATCACAGGGGGCATAAAATTAGCGATTGCCTTGGGCTCTTTACCCATGCGCAGTTGGACTTGGCTTTTCTCAGTATCACTCGATTCTATCAATTAAAAAATTTCTCGTGTTTTTAGTTCAAATACCGATTTGTACAAGAACTAGGATGTTCAAAAACCGAGGTTCCACTGTATCTTAAACTATCAAATATTTTTTTAAAAATATGAGAGATAGAGAAGAGGGAGAGAAAGAAAGAATAATGGTTTTCTTGAAGCACAAGGAATAGATTTTTTTTCTTTTGACCTTTAAAATTCTTAATCATGTATCAATATTTTATGATGATTCACCTCTTCAGAATGGAATTGTGTAAAAAAAAATATGACATTTAACATATAATTATATCTTTATCATAAACCGTTTAACTTAAATCAGTATCAACATAGGTGAATTCGAATCTTAGTTGTTCCATTTGTGTTCAGGACCAATACCCTTGGGAAATGTATGAATCCCCACAGCTATGAATTAAATAGTGTGCATTGTGTTATTAAAAAAACTATGTGTGTATAAAAAGAAGGTTTATCAAAAAATCTCGGTATTAAATGACCTAAAAAGATTTATATGCAGTAAAACATTATTTTCTTATTCTATTTAATTATATTTTTTTTTATTGTAGCCTTATTTCCAAAATCAAGAACGAAAAATGGAAAATTATTTTTGCAATTTGTCAATATATCAGTTTTAGAAAGTTGCATAACAGACCAAATCATTTCTTAAAATTATTTTTAGCCATAACTATAATATTATCCATATCGGTTTTTTTTTTAGGGTTCCTTTTAGATTATATAATTATATATATTAGGGCAGCGAGGGTGGAGCAGTGGTAAAAGCTTGTACTCTGGAATCATATTAGTTCAAATTCCAGTCAAAACCATTACATTCACTTTCAGCTGCCTCGGGCAGATGAGGCTCATTAACTCGGGAAAGTAACTCATCTAGGTGTAAGGATAACACTGATTCCAAAAGCGCGGGTGGATAAGACCTATCAACTCAATTAGAGTAACTCATCTAGATGAAGGAAAACACGCCAGATATGACGTCATGGGGTGTGACATACATCTGCGGCGAGGGTTTTGGAGCTCCAATCGGACTCATGTCGCACCTTCGGCACAGGCACTGACCAACCTCTGCGTCATTGTCGAAACCGACGGACTGCCCGAGAGAGAGAGAGGGAGGGAGTGATATAAATATACCAGAGAGGGACAAGTTCGGGACTCTTCGGTAAATAGCAAAATTACAAAAGCTGAGGGATATAATGGGCACATAAAACTGAAAATAGACTGGTAAGAGGAAAAAAATTAATAGAAATACTTCAATTGAAGGATGAAATTGATGAATATATGACCAAAACTTCTGAACCATGCAGTGCATCTCAAAACCAAATCAATTCTGTTCCAGATGTCTGAATACCCTATATATCAAATTTCAAGTACCTAAACTAAGAATTGGCAAAATTTAACCCCAAAACCAAAAAAAATTGAAACTCTTAGAAACAAAAAATTAAAAAAACACATGGAACCCTAATCATAAAACCAAATAAAATATATAATTTACCTAAGTGATAGAATGGTGAATACTGTGTCTCATCCCTTCTAGTTGCTCTTGGGTTTGAGTTTTCAAATTTGCTACTTTTTTTAAAGAAATTACATAGTAATCTTCCTTTTGCTCATTTTGATCTATTTTTTTTATAATTCCAAAATTTAACCCCTAAGCAGCTATTTTTTCAGGTCAAAACAAACTAGAAATTAAATTGGCCAACCAAGATAAATTGAAAAATTTAAGAACTATCAGTAAAGCTCGTAAGGCCATAAGTGGCAATAAATATTTAGATGTTTGACCTTTGTGTTGATTAGGCAAAACAAAAAGAACTGTTAAATCGGATCAAAAACAAATTTAGACTGTTTTTCTTGATTTAGGACAAAGTGAAATTATCACCCAATGGGCGTTCACAGAGAAATCTCTGAAAGTTATTATGTCTATTAAAGCTAGGCTAGTTGCTTGAGGATTTCAAGTTGAGGGTGTAGGATCAGTAAGATCTGAATCTCCTAGATGCTCCAAGGAGGGCTTTAGAGTTGTGCTGGCCATAAGACAGAATTCATTCAAGTCATGAAGGTTAACAGATTAGTTTATTTATTGACTTCATCTAAGGTGTCAGTGACAAAAGTAATGGAAAATGTGTATGGTTGAAATGATGCCTCAAGATCCTGGTGCCTTACATAAACCGTAGAGATTCCAGTAATGGCAGACCTTGTATATTTTATAAGATATTCCTCTGTGAAATTTTCTATATTGACATTTTATCCAAGATTCCAGTGATTTGCAACATACACAGGGATTTATAGTGGAAGCAGGCAGTTAGTCACTGGATAAACAGTTGGAGATTGAGATGGCTGTTCTAAGAGAAATGCTAAGCAGTGGAGAGCTAAATGAGATTATTTGGGTATCTTAAGAACATCAGACTGGTTATGTCCTAACAAAAAAAACAACATATTTTATGAAGTATTAGAAATCTTTAAAAAAAAAAAGTAAAAATACAGATTGTCTATTAAATTAATAAGGTAAGGGAAATAACTTTAGTACTCAAACGAGTAGTTTCCCTTTAAAAAGTAGCATCTCATTTTTAAGAGCTTGTTTTATCGTTTGTGTGGTAAGTTGTAAGATAAAAACGAGGTTAGGATACTGGTTTGTTTGATTTAAAAAAAATGTATTAAGATCTATTGTTTTATCTGAAGAATAGCTACATAGTTAACAAATCATGTTATTGAATTAAAGTGTGACCTTCAATAAATCATATGGCAATATTTTAACAATGGCAACCCCCACCAAAAAAAAAACTGTCAATGGAAAAAATATTCTTAGATTGTAAAGAGGAGTCTATGGTAATTGTCCTATTTAACTTTTAAAAATGAAAATAGCCTCTGTAATAATTGTACACTTAAAAAATAAGTCAATCATTAAAGAATGCGTGTGTATGTGATATTATCTACTGATACACTTGTATGTAACTATGAAAATTAAAGAAATTACAAAAATAAAATGATTAGAATCAGAGATATAGGTCTGTTTTTCAGAATACTTCACCATTTATTCTGATAAAACTTAATTTCCACTCATTATTATTCAGACTTCTTTTCTCATCTCCATTGTTAAATTCATAATGTTTCAGCTAATGTGTCTTTTGGCTGTCATTAGATATATTACTTAAACTCAAACTGTAGAACTGTTTACTAAATCATTAATTCAATCATTACAGTTACACTTTTAACACAGTCTATAATACTTAATTCTCACTGTCAATCTAGATTAAGTATTTTTATTTATTTTCTCTTGTAATCAAGCTTGAATCTGTACTCTTTAGATTAATGACAATGAAAGCTTGTACAGTGTAACCCGATTATAAGAGAAACACGGATATAAGAGATTTTTTCTGGTCCCAAATTGGAGCCTGTGTCTAATTTATATACAAATTAGAGACTTCTTTTCCAGTCCTGACAACTCTCTTATATCCAGAGTACACTGCATAAACCAACACACAAAATCACATGTTGGGTAATGAGTACACAGACTAAAACATTGTGATTATAAAAATGAAAACAGAAATCCAAATAATAATAATAATAATAATAATAAATCAATCAGCAAAATTTCGACATCAAAATATCACTCACGTTTACATTAGATAAATATTTGAAATTTTCCTAAGGTTTGGAAATGCCAAAAAAGATGAAATAGATTTATTACAAACTGAAGTGTCCTAATCTTATTACATTATTTCTTTTATACACAAATTTACAATTCTGCATGGAATGATTTACATGTGCGTGCGTGCACACACACACACACACACACACAATGTGAATTTGAAACTATGTTTCAGTTCCAAAGAAGTTGAGAAAAAAAATCAAATCTTGACTGCTTTGAAAAATATTAAAAAAAGAGAGCCCAATATGAAAGAAATCTGATAGAGCATATAAATGAAGAAAAAAAAAGTTCTAAATCCATCATGAAACAGTTTTAAATTTAAATAGACTGACAACCATAGCATCATCAGGTCATTAATCTATTCCCTTGAGTGTTTCTATTATAGGTATTAGCCTTTGTTTATATAGATTGTTGTATTACTCAAACAGAATTTACTAGCAGAAACTCTTTTCTCAAAAGTTTCATCCTTTCCTTGCTTAGTTTATATTTCTTATTAGTGTACACTTAATAAAAAAAAAATTAAATTCATCTTTTGGATGGGTAATTAAGAAAAATTTCTTAAAAAGTCAAAGTAATAGTCTGATGAAGGCTGCAGCTGTTGGTTGAAATAAATTGATAACTATATCATAACATCTTTTTATTACACACACTCACACACAAATATATAAAATGTATGTAATTTATGTATACTTAGACTCCTGGGATACTATATCTTTAATTGTTGCTCTTTATTCCATTCTTCTTGCAATTGAAATATTGACAACTTTTCTGAAACTAAGGTCTTTAAAAAA
The DNA here is from genome assembly GCA_036873565.1 of Xipholeptos notoides. Lineage (NCBI taxonomy): Eukaryota > Metazoa > Mollusca > Cephalopoda > Idiosepiidae > Xipholeptos > Xipholeptos notoides. The sequence goes on from JAYKTE010418338.1 coordinate 7,709, forward strand.
AACTTCCAATACTACCAAGTGCAATTGAGTATTCAGATATTTAAAAAAATATTTTCAACATGAAATAAACACACAAAAAGATAAATTCAATTTTTTAACATTCACCCCGCCCAACATGGACATAAACAAAACACAATGGTAGCCATTAAAAATATCAAAGTTTTTTTTTCATCATTAAAAAAATTTAATATCATAATCATCACATCTCCGTCCTCCATTCGATGATAATCATCTTAAGAAGTCAGGAGTGAGGGGAAGGAGAAAGAGAAAAGGGGAATCATGAAGGAGAGGGGAGAGGCTGAAGCTCCCGCTGATCCCATTTCTTTTTTTCTGTTTGCTTTCTATCCACCCCTCATCCTCCCACTGCATATACCTTTTCTTCAATGTATAAAAGTTTTGAGCCCAGCCCCAACATATCAGCATCAATCAGTCTATATCTTTTTCTTTTTTCGGTGGGGGAGGAGTTCACCTGCTGATTTGAAAAATAAGACCAAACGAGGGGGGTCTTTTGATTTTTTTAAAAGAAAGAAGAAAAAGAGATAAATAGACAGGGAGAGAGAGAGAGAGAGAGAGAAAAATATTTTTAAACAAAAGTGTTTCATTTGAGATAAAAAATTATTACAATAAAAAGTAGAGGTTTTATTTTTATATAATATATAGGATATATAATTTTTTTCAAACCTTATCTTAGCAGAATGTATTATCAAATATCATGAACTCTAAATATTACATCATAACACATTTCTATAATTAACAGCATTCATTGTTTATCCTAGTTATCTATTATGCTCATCTTAATTATTTTTACTTTCTTAAGCAATCACCAGTCATTTTAATCTTCAGGTTTCTTCACTATTTAGAAAAATTCTCAATCTTTTAGAATAAACTATTAAATAATATTCTATTTTACTAATACTATAATGATAGTTACATATGATATGCTCTGAGGATTAATATTTCTTTTACACCATGTCTTTGATTTTTAAAACTTATGCTCAATGCTCACAGCATAATGCTCAATTTTGAATTTTTTTATGCAACACAATAACTGGTTACTGCTAACAGTGTTCATTATTTGACTGGATTCTTTAAATATAATAAACATCTTTGTGGTGCTTTTACTAATTCAAGTATATGTCTGGTTTCCGATGTAGGGATTGACTAGAGTTATTGATTTGATTTGTAGTGTACAGATATCTTCAAATGAGAAAATTTTAGTGTTGAATACAGTTCATATTAATTTAACACCTGAAGAAGGCCACAGTACATAGCACCTGAAACCATGTCAAAAATGAAAAGAAAAAAAAGTAAAAAACAAATATCTTAGATGAGGAGAATAGTCAAAGAAGAACAAAATGAATCCTGGAGATAGGGGGTTAGAATGAGAAAGAAAAGGTGGATTGTTTATTTAATCTTAATTATTGTTTATACCTCAATGAAGCTTAGCATTTACTCATAAGTTTTTAATAACTTTTAACAACTTCATCTTGGTCATCATATTCACATTTCCATTGCTCAACTTTTCAGCCTTTCTTGTGTGTCTTTTGTCATAGTTAGAATTTCAATAATTTTAAATCTAAGAACTCCTTCATACAATCTACAATCATAGACCATATTCATTCAGCTATCCATCTTTGATCAGTTATTGGGCTTTCATAATCATTTTGGTCTTGCAATAGTGTTTTTCAGTGACGCCAGGACTGATACTCATGATTCTCAGATAGAATCTATGTTAACCTTTTAAGCAAACACTAGTACTTTCAAATGCAAGGTTAATAAAAATATAGAATTAATTTGAAAAAGACTAAAAAGAAAGTGGCTGAAATATTGTGAATATATAACAAAGATGAAGATAACAGTCTGAGATGTGTTAATATGTTAATCCTATTATAAAATCAAACAAAAAAGATTTTATTGGATGAAGAAAGAGAAAGAGTAAAAGAAAATGAAGAAAACAGTATTTCTTTTTGATTTTTTCTGGGAGAGAAAGAGCCACACGTGGTCACAGAAGCTGGACAGAGGTTGTGCCAGAGGGGGAAGGGGGCAGAGTATTTGTTTCTTGTTAGTTTTTTCTTTTTTCCTTTAAATCCTCATTAGGAAAGGTCTGGTTTGTTTGTTTTTCAAAGTTTCAATTTTAATATATATATATAAGGATACCAGAGGATTTTTTTTTTTCCATTTTCCTTTTGAAAGGGAAACTTGAATTTATATTTTTTTTTTTTTTGTCAATTTCTTAATTTTCAAAATATTTATTAATCATCTCAATGTCGTAGATGAGTGGCAAAAGATGAAGCACTAAGAATTTTTGGGCACTTTAGCAGAATAGACAACCCCATTGAAAATGTAGGAAAAAAAATCATTATGGGTTATTCTATACAGCTTTAAAAAAATCCCTAGATTCCATTCTCCCAAGTAAGAGTGATGTGTAATCCTGATGAGGACTAACTCATTTCAGCAGTACTTGAGTCAAATATCTAAATCGAAGCAACAAGCTGCAACATCATGCCAAACTCTTAGCATAAGGCATTGTACCACACCTATATTTATTTCCGTAAACCATTAGCAAGCGAAACAGATCCATATCCATCTACCCTGCCATTTTACTCATAGCTAAAAATAACGAGTCACACTTTATCACTGCTCACTTTAAAAAAAAAAAGAGTATTAAATTCTAACGTGAACAGTGATTGTCATCCAGACTCCAATTGCAGGTTTTATTGTCCATATATGCAACATTTGCAACGATTACGACAGACATCCAGTTTTAAATCATGCAATTTATAGAAAAAGGCAATCATTAAATCTGGCCATTTTATAATTTCATATTTAGGAAAATTAAAATTTTTTTGCTACACAAACAATTTGGAATAATCAATTAAAAAAAAAGTTTTATAAACTAACTCATAATATACCATTTGGACCTCATTTACAGTTGATGAGCCAAGAAACAAAAAGAAAAATGGGGAAAAAAAAGATATTTTCTTTTTTTTTTTTTTCAAGAAGACCCATTTTTTTCTATGAATCAATTAATTGAATAATCTAAAATTTTGGTGGATTTCAATAACAAATATACGTATTTCTTAATTTGAAATTCAATTATTCTATTTATTCATTAGGATCCACCAGTCTTTGTTATATGATACAACAGGTGTATCATTGGATAAAAATACCTATATTACTGCTCTTGGAGAGAAATAAACCTGGAGAAAGACCAAGCAATCTATAGTTCATATTCTCACCTCACTACTCTGCAATTATGTTTGATTATCTTATGAAGAATACATCAATTATGAATGAGTCCACAGCAAATGTGAATAGACCCATTTATAAAACCTATGTGAAGTTAAAAAATGAAAATACGAAGCAAGAAAAATTGTAGATCCAAAAAATTAATCTATAATTAAAAAATAAATAAATAAATAAACATGACTTATCAAAATTCACAGAGATCCTAGTTATTGAGAACTATCAAAAGACCAATGGAAAAATTAGTAGATCTAAAAAATAAAGTTTTTTTTTCATTGATCAGCAATTATAAATTAATCCCATAAAAGTTATTAGGTATTTAGATTTTAATTATCAATATCATTATTACTGAATCATTTTTGATTTTCAATGGGAGAAGGCAAGACTGTTGTGCAAAAGTGCTGATATTTTGTTTTGCTTTTACCTGGTTTCGTATTATGAATGCATATTTTAGAATAAGTTCCAAGACATTATCTTTTAACGGTCATAAAAGAAAAGCTTAGTTTTCATACGAGCAGAAAATATTCAAGAAAAAAGATAAAAGAAAATCACAGGGTCACATCGCAATGAAACTATGTAGAAAAAACAATCCACTTGATTACATGACTGTTATAAAAGACACCCATGTTGAATACTTTGTTGGAAATTGTTCTGTGGGAAAGATTAAAATTGCCTTCTGATTTTTAAAGATTTAAATTTAAAATCAGGTATGCATTTTTTGCTTTCTTTTCTTCCAAATCTATTCTAAGTGGAGATTTCTTTAATAAAATATTCTTCAGCTATAACCAAAAGATTAATGTTTTAGAAAATTACAAGTTGTATTCAAGGTATGAAACCAGGTGAAAAAAAAAAAGAAAAATTCTTGTTTGTTTTTTTTTTTATTCATCTTTGTTGACTGTAATCCCATTGAGCACCTGATGATCTGTGCCATTTTCCATACGAGCAACTAGTGTTTTCTGTCGAACTTCAAATACTTCTTGAATAGCTTTACGGAAACAGAGGAAATTGTAATTGATGATACCTGCAGATGAAAAGAATATAATGGATATATATATATATATATATATAAATAAATGTTTTTCTTATAGTCACTGATTATCTCTAACTAATGAAAATATTATCTACTTGCACTATTTAAGCGGTGAGTTAGCTGGAAAACCTCCTCCAACAATTGACATTCTATGGTAAAGTTGGTGAAAAAAAAAAAACTAGAGAAAATTACATTTTTTTTTTTTTTACAGAGTTTTTTCTTTTTTCTTGTTCTATAATGAATTTTTATTCTTTAGAAAAATATCAAACTTATAAATACAAGTCCATTTTGAACATAAATGAAAAAGTTCAGACCATTGCATAAATGCAGAGCTGTTTTTTTTATATTAATAAATGTATAACAAAAACTATCAGGTACATTTTGCACTTAAAATGAACAAAACCCTGTCATTACAGTTTAAAACACTGTATGGCCAATAAATGTAATTTAAGATTATAGAAAAAACAGTATGAGGTTATTTAGATTTATTTGCTAATTTTCTTAAAACAATCAAAAATAAATTATTTGTACTAAGTCCATTAATATATGAAAATATTTCAGGTTTACATTATGGCAAAATGCTTACTTGAATTAAAGTCACTCAAAAATTAATTTGAAAAATTAGAGATGATAATTGTTAAAATTTAAAGGAATTAGACTGTTACCTGTCAGGAATTAAATCCTATCACTTTCTACCAAAAAGCATATCTTTTATCATACTATACAGAAAAATGTATGTTTATACTGATACATATTTTAAAAATACATAAATATTTCCATAATATTTCATGGATAAAATTATCAAAATAAGTTGGGTTTTTTTCAATTAAGTACAGTAATAAATATTAAAGTGGACAAACAGATTTGTAGAACTGAAAACAAAGTTATATCCGAGGTAAAGACAAAAATGTATAAAACAAATCCTTGTGTATGAAACTAGAATGATGAAGGTTTAAAAGATCAAGCAATACTAAATAATACTTATGCACAGTTGATAATGAACACTTAACGAATAGATGTTTACTTCAATTAATCTCAAAACATCAATATCAAATTAATCATTTACATATTTAAAGATCTATGAGTCTCCTATTTTATATATATCCTATATTATCAGGTTGATACTAACCTTTCTGGATAGCCATTTCTTGTTTCTTGTAAATAAGGTAGATTTCACATCTGAATCTACCTTATTAAAAGTATTGAGGTTACTACAATTTTTTAAAATAACATCTTGTCATGGCAATAATTTAGCAAGGTCAGAAAAATCATGTTGACTGAAGAAATATTTTATGATAACTTACCCTGTTTAACAAAGTTATCCTCCCGCAAGATACACACCAAGGCCAGGTATTTGTTGACTTCTCGTAAGTACAACACTGTTGTGTTGTTTAGCTTGATGATGGATGCAGACTTGTCATCAAACGCATTCAGTTCATTGTCATCCTGCAACCTAAATGCAAATAAAATATGAAACATCAATATGGTAGGTTGGTCTGGCTGCTTATCAGTCCTTATGTTCATTTAATTTCAACAAATCAGTGCCAACATCGTCTTTTTTGAGGACGCTATCATTTTAGGCAAATGGTTTATGGTTCAACAATCTATTTTGTAGAAGGAGCGGCACTTTAGATAGCAGATAAAAAAAAAATTATAATTCAGTACTGTTTTATTGTTAAAACTAATTTGCAATACATTTTCATTAAAATTTTAAAAATTCTAATAAAGTTGCATAGTTAAGAAAAATAAATTTTAATGAGATTTAATGAAATTTTTGATGATATATTGAAAGAAAGATGGCTTACCCATATATACAAGATATGTCGAGGACAACATCAATCATATCACAACACAATTCGTATGACTGCATATCAACAGGAGAGCTGTCCGTAGCAATGTAGATCTTGCTAACCACATCAAACAGGAAAGCTTTTTCAATACCAGAATTCTTAATAAATAATTAATGAAAAATTTCATTGCTTTGATTGTTGTTTTTAAAATAACATTTGATATCAAAAAATGCATACATATACATATTTTCAATGTAAAATTGCTTTCCTAAGGTAAATAAATTTTAATTTATAGCTTAAAATAATTTAAATGAAAAGATGACAGACCAGCAAAATAAAAAAAAACTATAAAAACAAGAATATGAAATGGTAATTAACAACATTGTAAGTTGAAAATATAAGTTTTGTCTAGCAAATGTACTCAAAATCAATTATTAAAACCAAATAAATTGGTTTTGAATTTTAGGCATGATATACTTCCAAGATTAAAAGTATTTAAAAAAAATATAATATCTTAATATTTCAATTGCCTTTGTATCTTACTTTAGTTAAATTTGTAAGCTACAAGCATCCAGCTAGTTTTTAAAGATTAAAGAAAAAAATTTTTCTTTATAAATTTAATCACCCATAGAGAAAACATCAATCTATATTAAACTAAAACTATGTTTGTCTGCTAAGCTTTCAGCGTACCATTTCCAGTTAATTCTACTTCCACCTTTTTCCTATAAGAAGACTAAGATTAAATTGCAAACGAAAACAGAATAATGGTTGATGCTGGGCACCGTTTCCAAACAAACTATTTTGGTTTAAATAGTGTTTTTTATTTAAAAAACAAAAAAACCTAAGCATTTGACTACATATTAAATCTAGTCATTTTTTTAAACAGATCTGTGAATGTAAATTAAAGAAAATTAAACATGGCAACATTGTCTTCTTTCCAGCTACTTAAAAAACTTGTGCTGCTATTCAATTGGTCAATTTGATTCAACTTTAAACTTTAAGGGGTGGGAGAGACCACTTTATATAATTTTTATTTTTCATTTTAATACTATATCACATTTGCAATTCATTTTTCCTTTTACATGGTCAATTTTATGAAACTTTTTTTTCTCTTTACTCTTTAAATTTTTACAGAATAAAGTAATAAATAAAATGAAAAATAAGAAAATATAAGAAAAAATATAAATCAAAAACATTTTGTTTGCTGATTTTACTTTATATTAATAGTTAGTTTTTTTTCTTTTTAGTAAATTCCACGGGATATATGAGGAGGGAGTATTTTTTCAAACTTAATTTTTTACATTTTTACTAATTAAAATAAATTAAATTAGAAAATATTAGATAAATTAACCAACTTTTAAAATATCAAATTAAAAACTAGTTATTTTCACTTTTCAATAAAATTCTGTGATATTTCAAATCCATCGATAATCAGAACTTAATTGAAAAGTAAAAACAAGAACTTTTTGTATTTTAATATTTTTAAAATTTGTTGATTCCGCAAATATTTTTTAAGCTATTCATTTATTCTAATTAGTAAAAATTTTAAAAATCTGAGATTAAGTAAGATCAAAAATCCTCTCCTCCGACGTCACGTAAAATTTACTAAAAATTAACAAAATTAAATAGTAACATATAAAATTAAAAAGTAAAATCAGCAAATAAAAGTTTTTTTAAAAATCTTATTTTAAATTCTTTGGAAATATTTTCTTAAGGTTTTGTCAACAAATAAAAATTAAATTAAATATTTATTGAGCCACTGGTGTTCTAATAATATCTAAAATTATCAGAAAAAACAATAAAACAATGTTAAAGAATACAAATAATAAAAAAACCCAGAGATTATTTAATAAAATATGAAAAAAAAGGGTAAGATAGTGAGAAGATAGTTTTTCTTGTCTAGGAAACTTATTGTTGGTAATATTTAACATCAAATTTACCAGTTGATCAATGCATATGTAAAAAAAAACAAGCCAGTGTTTCTAGAAAATACAATGTTTTATATTCATAGTATTGTAGTAATTTTCCCAGTTGAGAATATTTTGATTTGAAGGTTGTAATTAAGTATTCAATAGCATATTGGCCACTTATTCCAGTCACAAGGCTATAGGTTTTCTCTTTTAGAGTTTTCCCTCTTGAATGCACCATGTTTCAGGAGTCACAAGCTGCATCTGCCCAGATTTTTAAAATCAGTGATATCTTTCATATGGACGAGTTATTCTCACCAGCTAATGAGCTGTGTCAGTTCACAGCAATTAAAAGTAAATGTAATGGTTCAACTAGAATTTGAACTTTTGTTACAATTTCAAATTCAAGCCCAAACATTCAATCACATAACCATTGCAATTGGAAGTATGGTTTCTAAAAGTTAGACTAGAATACAAAATGTAATTATGCTAATATTTTCCAAAAGTATTTTTTTAATATGAAATTAAAAATTTCTAAAACAAAAAAATATATATAAAAAGCCAAAGTTTTAAAAAAGCTGCAATATTCATTATATTATTTTATATTTTTAAAATAAAAATTACAAGATAATTGAAAAGTTCTTGAGCACAACCATAAATGTTGCTTTTATGGTTTAAAGTTTTTAAAATAAATTCTACTTTACAATCTCCTCTCATACTGGATTTTGTTTTTTCATTTTACAGAGTAGAAAAATTATTTAAAAAAATTTTTCTTTCATTTAATTACTTACAGAAATGAGCATATTTAGTAAATTTTCGAGTGTTGGTAGTTGAGGTATCAACTTCTGAACGACTTTGCTGAAAGCTTCAAATATTGAGTGATCGTAGATACTGGTCAAGTAAAAGCTGAAAAGACAAAATACATATGCATGAGAAAACTTGTTTTTTTAAACAGTAATACTTATAAGTGGGATTTAATTCATGTAGTTCAAACATAGTACTTAATTGAATCTACCAGATTCAAGAAAATCATTATAACTAAATAAATCTTTATTGTTCAAAAGGACTAAATGGAGAGGATTTTTCATATTATGAAAGTAAGAAGTTCATTTTATGACTGTACTAATAATGTACCATAAAGTACTTAATGGAACGATAGGGCATTTTCTTCTTCCATGTTGACAGATGAGCAGTGAAGCTCTCCCACTTCGGAAAAGGCAACCCTCTTGTCTGCTTGGGCCCTTTGCATCTTTCATGTGAGATAAGGTTGGACCTGAAAGTTTTTAAATCTACCCCACTCTTTTGGGGTACATAAATATTCTGTTCATTCTGTTGATAAATACCCCAAAAAGGTTGATTTTCCTTCTTAGGCCAGTGTCTAAGATTCGTCTACGTGTTTGTGTATCTGCAAGGCGAGTTCTTTAACATAATGGAAAATATCAAGAACAAACAAACTTTTTTTTTTCAATGAAATATTGATACATTTTTATTTTCTTTCATGACTCGTTGGAGAGAAAATAGGTAAAGTTTTTATACTCTTATCTTAACTAAATCACTGAAAAAACCCCACCCATTCTTCAACTCCAAGCTAACCTCATTTACTTCCAAGCATGTTACAATGTCGACTGCCTTTCACTGAAAAACCTAAAAGTTAATTAAAACCAATTATGTCAACACAAATTTGATTTTAATCTTAATATAAACAAATTTAATTTTTAAGCCTCAAAATATAAGCCCAAACTATTTGCCTGAAAATGTTAAACGTCAACATCAGTGAAATACTTAAGTAAAAAATATTGGTATTTGAATTTTCAAAGCTGATCTGTCATTTTTAAAACCTGAACTTAACTTCAATTTCAACTAAGCTGATAACTATCATGACTTAAGGTTACTTAACTAATGAAATCCTAATATTGTTACAATAATACAATAAGCACATCTAAGTTAGAATAGTGTAAACTAAAAAGTAAGTTGAAAATTAATTCTTTCAGTACATGAATATGCTTTCAAAAAGTGAGGATACATTTTATTTACTCTAGTTAGCATAAAATAAGGCACAAGCCCAGTTTAGCATGTTTTCTTTAAAGGTAATATTTCTGAATGGATTTTGTTGGTTCTAAAATTCTATTAAGCTTTAAGATCTTCTTCCCATCTTTGATTATCCATTTCCGATGATTTCATACCTGAGGTAAATCCCTTCAAATCCTGCATCCAAGAGATCATCATTTGCTCGCTGATGGATATCACGTTGGGATTCAATTTTTTGGTCATCAGACAAACCATCTACTTTATGAATAAAAACTTCAAATTTTATGTCGGCATTTATTTTATGTGCCCGTGTTACGGTCATATTGAGCTTGTCAAGAGCTTCCATGTAGTCATCCTAGGAATATAAAGAGAGTAAAAAAATCTTTTAATGCCCGTATTTTTCAACAACTGAAAAATCTTTTTAAAACAAACATGAAAGAAATATTAGCAACTGTTACAGCAAAACAGGCATATTTTAATTGTAAGATTTGTATAATATAAAATAAAAAATAAATTCATCACATGGAATCCATATCTCCATTAAGTTAAAAAGATCAACTCCAATTCTTATTTTAGTTGCCTTTTTTGACATCTGTTCAAATTTTTATTATTTGTGGTTTACTAAACAATATATTGGTATGAAATTGTTGAGAAACGATAACTTTTCATGTTGTCAAGGCCAGAAAAAAAAAAAATTAACTAAACATTATTAAAGGTCAAAAATATTTTCTTTCTCTTGTTTTGAGTTCTTCCACTCGAAAAAAAAGAGAATGTATTGAAAATTCTTTTTTTTCTTTTTCTAAAAAAAATCTTCAAATTTCTTTTATTAACAAAAATTGGTTGGGAAAATTCTTTGACAGCTCTTTTTTTTAGAGACTTAAACAAAATTTTTTCTCTTTTTGTTTAAATCATTTTAATCTTTTACTGTTTTTATGTGCATCTTTTTCCTATTCCTTCAACTAGACAACACAAATTTGCTTCTATTCTATAACAATCCAAGGAGCACAACTCTTGACTGCATTTAATGACATAAATTATGGGAAAGTTTAACCATGTTTATATTCTCAGTTGGAACCTATAAGTAGTCTTTTGGAGGATTCTGAGATACCATAATCTTATTTTCTTCATCCTCCATCTGAGGAGTCTGAAGTTGGTTCATACTAACAAGGAAAATTCATTTGTCTTACTATAATGTGACTACATGGTAGATATACTGGTTTCAAAAGGAGTCTCTAAGCTTTTCTGTTCCATTATTTGTTATCAATACATTAGTTTTTTTTCCTCCCGAACTGATTGAGGTGAGACTTTTGGTAATGTTTGTGGGAGATTGGGTCTGTGAGTGGATAGTTTGGTGTGGGTCTGGGTGTGACCAGCTAATTAATCAGATAGGGTGTCTCTGACCTCCCAGAGTTCAAGTAAGAGGTAAAGCGTTGTAGCAAATGGCCTTTTAGTTCTATCCCATTACATGCTCAGCTACCTGGATACCTTCTTGTCACCCACAGCAAACAGGTGGCCTCTTAAGAAAGCTTATATCTCCTATAGTCAGTTTATTCTACACCCCCAGTCAAAAATCCAGGAAAGTTTCAATTACAAATAGTAAAAATTGTTTATGTGTGTGTGTATATATATTAGGGTAGGTCAATTTTTCACTTTTTTGAGAATAATAAAAAAAGCCCATTATTGAAAGTTGTGTATGGATATATTAAGTACTCATACAAAAAAATTAGATCAAATACTTCAGCGGTTCTTTGAGCAATTGGCATAAAAAATCATAGACAAAAATGACTGAAAATGCCTGTTTTTTGCAAGATTTGGCTTGAATATTTGTGAGGAAACC
>JAYKTE010418339.1:0-10506 GCA_036873565.1 Xipholeptos notoides
CTTAATCATTGCTCTTTATTCTACACAAAAGACTTTTATACTTTTCATTCATGTTTTTTATTAGCATGAGTTTAAATAATAGGTGTCTGAAAACTGCGATTTACCGTTGGCAATACCTATAATTGCGGTTCGAGATCTTTTTTCATCTTACACCGACAACTTCCGGAATACTTAAAATAAAAATAAAGAATTCATTTTGAGGTAAATTTTTATATTAAAAAAATCATTATTTTTTAAATTTCGTGATGTTGAAAGATTTCAAACATCTGTCAAAAGAAAATAACGAAATTCTAAATCTTTTCAATCATATTATGTTTTGATATACACGAACAAAATCCGCTTTTGAATACATTGTATTTAATTTTATGACAAAATTAAATGTATTTTTTTTTTTATCTCGTCAGTTTGAATTAATTTTTATCCAACGTTTGAAATAATCAATTTTTCACGGTTGAAACTAATATTTTCAAATGAAAATAATGAGGAAATTATTTTCCAAAATATTGTAAAAAGTTATTACAATATTTTGGAAAATTAATTAAAACTAGAGGATGATGCCGTTACGTTTTCTGTTCGTTTGGTTTCAATGGAAATATTTGAAAAACTATATGTAATTGTGCCAAATTGTGTATATTTTTGTTAATGCATAATAAATAGTATGAACTTTAAAATTATTACTTTCACTTCTTTATTCTAAGTGAAAAGGCTGATGATTATCTTTGATGATGATAATAAAAAATTTTTTTTTTTATCCACAGTGTTTTTCACGAAAAAATAAGTTTAACTGGTAAATTTTTCAATTCATAGATAAATAACTTGATTCAATTTGTAACTTTGTATAAGGCTGCTAAAAACGAATGAAATGGTTTTGAATGGGATTTGAATGTCACCGCTTTCTTTGCTTCCAAGTCTGCCCTGACTTTTAGCCAAAGTAGCTTCTTCATTTTTTGTCAAGTAATTAGTGTGCATCTATAGATTAACTCAATTATCCCCCAAAAGCTTTTATAATTAAAAAGAATTTTTTATTTATTTCAGATTATCAAACTCTAATTCATCATTCAAAAATTCTATTGGATCTAAAACCTCTCACAAAATACAAGATACATGGATTGAAATATATCAGTTATAGTAGGTACTAACTTTTGCTGTATCAGAGATAAAGCTCTGTGCCTCGTATTTGTTTTACCAATAAATAAATGTCTCTCTTTGTAAAGAGCACATACATATAAGAAAATTCTCTTATTAAATTTGTATTTGTACACTCCAGCTGTTGGATCCATCTTTGAACTTGTTTTGAATATAAATATATTGAACTTTATAGATTATAACATCTAATTTATATACATTTTGACAAAGCTAAGATTATATTTTCTTTTATATACTAAATAAAATACAAATAATTATTTCAAATTGATTCAAATAAAAATACAAGAGTTAATCTTTGTTTCTAAATATTTTGTTTAAATTTACTTGTAGTTATCTTTTTTTCCTTATAATATTATCATAATTACTCAAGGAATTGGTTATACATTCTATCATAATTATTTAAGTAATTTCTTATACATTTTATCAATTATTAAAGTAATTGGAAGTAGACTTTTACTAAGAGTATTTAACTTATTGCTGAGGATAATAAGTAGATTTGATTTTATCCAAGGGTATCAATGAAACCGAATGTAACTTCCTTAACTTTGAGTCCCAAATCTAATTTATTACATCATTACCATTATACTACATGGACTCTTGTCCAAAATGAGTAAAGAGAGTGATAAAACAATTTTGAAATGTGGAAAGGACTTTTCAGACCATTCACATCTGAAGAGCTATGAAAGCCCACGTAAAAACGAGAAACCTTTTAGTTGTGAAATTTGTGGCAAGAAATTTCCGCATTTTGGAAATTTGAAGAGGCACTTGCGTACCCATAACGGAGAACGACCCTTCATCTGTCAAATATGCGATAAAGAGTTTTGCCGCAAGGAGACACTTGATCTTCACCTCAGAACTCACACTGGATATAAGCCTTTCCAGTGTGAAATTTGCGAAAAGAATTTTTATCAGAAAGGTGATCTTAAACGCCACCTGCGAGTCCACACAGGAGAAAAACCATTCCATTGTAATACGTGTGGCAAAGACTTTTCTCAAAATGTACAGCTCATTTCGCACACACGGACCCACACAGGGGACCGTCCATTTCAATGTCATGTCTGTGGGCGAGCATTTTCACACAAAGGCGACATGACAAACCATATCCGTATTCACACCGGGGAAAAACCTTTTAGGTGTCAGACATGTGGAAAAAGTTTCTCAACAAATCTCTATCTACACAGACACTTGCGAACACACACAGGAGAAAAACCTTTCCACTGCAATACATGTGAAAAGGATTTCGCTCGAAGAGATCATCTCAAAAAACATATGCGAATTCATACTCGGGACATTTTTATCTGTGATACACATTAAAAGTGCAATCAGAATCTTGATTATCATTATTCAAATCATTCACAATTCCGTAGATCTATTTTTTGGACTGTTGTTCTCATCCTTATCACTGAAGGTGATATTAACAATGATAAGGATGAGGACAACAGTCTGAAAAATAGATCTATAAATTATCAAACCTCGTCCCAAGAATTCCAAAAAACCATATCTAATCGGTTCAGACCTGATACAAAGAAAAGAGAAAAAAGAAAAAAACAAGAAAATAAAATGAAAGTAACAATGGTAAGAATGAGGACAACAGTTTAAAAAATAGATCTAAAAATTATCAAGCCTCATCCCAAAGATGCCGAAAAACCATTCAGAATTCTATTCTCATTTTTATTGTTATATTCACCATGTTTCGATTGATGTGCCCTTTTTCCTTCTCCAGGTTTTGCTCAAACTTAAGAACCTTCATGTTGAACTTTGGAGACTTGTTGGAACTGTGAACTCAACCTTTTTTTAATCCACATGGGTAGGCTGTCCACTTTCCATAAGTATTATTATATATTATATCAAGCTATGTTAAGCACTCTTCAGGTTCTGAAAAGGCTCCCAAGTTCAAAGTGAAGGTTACTGAGCTTGAGTAACACTCAAAGATGATTGAATGGCACATTAGCCTGAACATTGTGAATATATAACAATAAAGATGACAATAAAAGTTTGAATAATTTGAATAATGATAATAATAAGAATTCATAAATTTAGACAATCAAAATCTTGGTTATTCCGAACTGCAAAAAAAACATAAAATTGCATGTTACAATCAAAAGAGATTATTTGTCATTATGTGGTATTTTGCACTTTTAGGACTATTATTGTTTTTACTGTTATATTCCTTCTGTATAAAAGATTTAAAGTTATTACTTTTTTTACTATTTACACATCTTGGACTCTTGTTCTCATCTCAATTGTTGTATATACCTTGTTTCTGAGATGAGGTGTTCTCAAATACATATCTAGATATATCATCCCCACCTTAGTTGTTATATTCATAATTTTCTAAAAGACATTACTATTACCACATCTATGGTTATTGTTCCAGTCTTGGTTGTTATATTCACTGTGCCTTTTTGTGATATCTGCTACTTTCTGCAAATTTCAAACCAAACCCAAAAAAAAAAGGATCCAATGATACAAACAGTATATATATTTATATATTTTTCTAAACTGGTAAAAATATAGTGGGAAGTCGACTTGGACCACTGGGTAGGCAGTTGGACTTCGAAATCGTAGTATGCGAGTTCAAATCCCAGTCATTCCATTTGTGTTCATATTTGGACTAATACCCTTGGGAAAGGTATGAATCCCAACATTCTCTCCAGCTATGGGTTAAATAGTGCATATTGTGTTATTCAATAAACTAAGTGAGGACAAAAATAACATTTACCAAAAATTATTTTTCTCTGCATTAAATGACCTAAAAAAGTTGATATGCCGTAAAACACCAACAAACAAAAAAACAAAAATATAGATTTCATTTGATTATAACTATCATAAATAAATAAATGTTACTTTGCAGATTTGAATGTGTTGCATAGCTGTTACAACTTCTTGATGGCTTCAGATTAACTTTTGCAACATGTTAATTAATTCTTAATTCCATCATGGCTGCTTGTTCTTTAGTGGTTGTAGTGGAGCGGCTTACATGAGCCGAATAGTACACTTGGTGAGTAAAGCATAAATATTAGCACACATCTTGATCAAACCATACTGTCTCCAAAACAAACATTGGCCATCACCTTTTCCGCCATTTTAAAGATGGCCGCCGCCATTTTTCAAAATGGCATCTCTTTCATCAATCAATTTTGGAAAAATGGACATGTATCTTTATTGTGATCATTTTTTTCCAGAATTTCCGCAATTTTAATGTAAAAAAGCATTTTCTATTATGTGAGTGAAGCTATAGGGCATACTGCTATATAGCTATCTTGAAAATGCCGGAAACTTGAGTGGCCAACGATGATTTTTAGTTAGGTACATATCAACAATGCTTCATGTAAAATTTGGTGTTTTGCTCACCAAATGTACTATTTTACCCATAAGCCGCTTCACTATTGGTTGTATTGATCGTCCAGGCTGTGAAGCAAACATCAATGGCAGGCAACAAAACTGGCAGGAAAGGTGTTGGAATTAATTTGTGTGTGTGGAGACCATGTTCTCCCCCCCCTTTCTTTCTTACTGTGTGTATGACGACCGGTGTTTTTGGAGAGACTTAAATAATCCAATAATCTACACGTTGAGATCAATTGACCAATCAGAAGGCTTTAATTCTATCAACGTTCCAAATTTAAATGTTGAAATTAAACATTGTTCACCACGTGTTCAAAGTCGCCATTTTGGATTCAACTACACTTGTTCATTATTACCACGAGGAGTGGTGTACGTTGGATTTCTAAATTGAGCTAAGCAGTCAGGACAATTTTACCCATATATTCTTGGATTATTTTTGCAACAAGGATTATTTTAATCATGAATACAACAACATCCAGGATAAGTAAAAAGTAACAATCTGAAGTAAAAGGTTCAAATAGATGATAAGTACTCCATTAAATTATATGTTTAGGTGGTTGTAAATAATATTAGTATATTTAGTATTAAGTTTACAAGGGATAATAGAGTACTGCTCAGTTAGTAAAAACCTAGTTATAATAGAAATTATATTCAAGTAAACATAACATTTATTGTGAAGCATAAGTAGTAAACTCATTCTTTGTATATTGAATGAAATGTATGTTAAATTGTTTTTTTTAAAAAGTAGTTACGACTAAGTTTCAATCTGGATATTAAAGACTATCATCACATTACGGTTTTATTTAGAAAGGCGTTAAAAAAAGTGCTTTTATTGTTATTAGGTTCAAATATTTTTAAGTAAGGAAGATGGAATTCAATTTTCTGATTAATCTAAAAGTAGATCAAAATGCAAAAAAATATTAGAATGTCATGATAATAATATTTTGTAAAAAACATGATAATTTTGTGTATATATCATTTTATTATATTGATGTGATTGGCCAAAAGCATTTCATTTTTTTCTATTTAATTTTACATGCATATGATATATATTGATAATATGTTGGTATTTGTAATATATATTTTTTTAAGTATTCAAAAATCCATACTCAAGTATCTTATCATATATTTAGAAAGGTTGTCTACATATATTCTTATATTTGGTGTCATATATATTCAATTTTAATTCCTTTAGGCATCTAAATATCACTTCCATCAGAATGTATCCATGTATATATGTAGAATATATATATAAACTTATATCAATATATATATATATGTATTTCATCCATTGAACACACAGGACAGTCACCCACCAAAGGTCATTGATTCCATGTCTACGTTTATCTACTACACACACACTATAACTGATACTGAGCACTTTAACTATAATTATATGTAAATTTTCTTTATAGATTAATATAAAAAAAAACCCCATAGATACTAAAATTAAATTAATAATATATTACAAAAAATACTTTAAAAAATCTTTAATAAGTAGAAATAGTAATATTAATAGTGATAAAATAAATAAAACTGATACAACCAATGTACTATACAACTTTAAACGCCCACTTGAGGAATATTCCTTAAAAAATATATGTTATATTGGTCACACCAGAACAAAACTAGGTAGACAATTAACAACTCATCAAAATAACACAAGCACCATCAAAAAACACATAGAACAACAACATAACAAATTAAAAATTACACTAACAGATTACAAACAATTATTGATT
Source organism: Xipholeptos notoides (assembly GCA_036873565.1). Classification (NCBI taxonomy): domain Eukaryota; kingdom Metazoa; phylum Mollusca; class Cephalopoda; family Idiosepiidae; genus Xipholeptos; species Xipholeptos notoides. Next base: position 6,234 of record JAYKTE010418339.1, read on the forward strand.
AAAAACATTAAAATAATAGAAAAATGCAATAATTACAACAGACTTATAATATTGGAAGCTTTACATATTAAAAATAGGAACCCAAAACTGAACAAAATAACTATTGACAATAGCAACAGAATCTTACATATATTCTAAAAAAACGTTTTGAAAGAAACACAGAAAGAATTGTGGAAAGAACGTGGAAATTAAATCCATCTTAACTACAACAACAAAATAAACAAACCAGATCAAAAAACACAACAAAAACTTAAATGTAACTGACAAAATGCCACTTCCCGAGGATGGTCAAGGACGACTGAAAACGTTTTGAAAAAAGCTTGGAAATTATATTAAGACACTCAACCCAGCTACTCTTACTACCTGACGAAGTACATCGGTGCAGAAACCCAGGGTTGTAGTCATAACATATACATATATATATATATATATTTTATTTGTGGAGCAAAACCTAAATAATATATTAAAAAGACTAACCATATTTTTAAAACAATAATCGACTAAAAATGGATTAATCAATGATAATCGATTAAAATGATACGATGATCAAATAAAAAACCCAAAACCCAAAGCGCTTTTCCTTCAGACTAACATTTTCAAGGGTAATGACTGAAATTATTTAAGTAAGTGCAGTGTTACTCCTTTGTTAAGTATGTATTTTTTAGATGGGAAGAGAAAAAAAAAATTGTCCAACCTGCGTTATCAGAATCAGCGATAGGCCAGCACTTACTAGATAAAAAAGAGTGTGGCCTTGCATACTCCCCAGATTGGTTCTCTGTTCTGCATAGAGGACACACCAAGTTCCATCCGGCAATCATCGAGGCTTTGGCTATTAGGACTAAGCCCCCTTCTCTATGTAGACAGAGAGACCCCCATCTATCTCTCAAGCTGGTTGGGTGACTTTAGTTGGTTGGGTTTAGGGTGGGCAATTTTTTTTTTTTTTCTTCCCATCTAAAAAATACATGTGTGCCCAGAATTGACTGTGCACTCGTGGTCTCTGAGTCTATAAAAGCCTGCGAAAACCAATTAGAGACGCTGACGCTATTTTCGATAATTATCGGGGGTACTTTGATATAAAACTTAGCCTACACACTCCCAGATATATAAATTAACGTTTTGTAAAATTTCAAGAAAATCTTTTCAGCCGTTTGGGAGTCTATAGGGAACGAACTCACACACACACACAGACAGACAGACAAACTTCCATTTATTTGATAGTAGAGATGAAGATAGTTAAGCTGCCTTTTTCTCACTACAAAAAGCATGATCCAATTATATCCAGGTAAATAAACTCATTTATAATTTGTTTTTCTTAACCCAGAAATTACTGTTGCTGTTAAATAATAGAATATTATTTTTGGAATAAAAGATATAGTTTAACTTAAAGTTGATGATATATTTGTTTTGATGATTAACAAGTCCTGTCAGATGACTGGCATATGGGGATTTTAAAGTCAAGCCGAGATAACAAATCATGATATGCATTTATCAGTTCACTTAAAGTTTTTCGAATGAATCTAAAATCCAGATTGAATGGTATGATATTTGTTTTTTTGTTTATTTGGCTTATAATCCAGAATAGCCACTCAAATCTTCCTTTGCAAGTTCACCATATCATTTGAATTATATGTCATCATGAGTAACACTAAAGAAAAGATATTTATTATATGGGTCTTTGTCAGATTTTTCAATAACTTCCTCATAACATGATTGAATTAGCTGAAGATATAACTGATAAAAGAGTCAATATTCAACAATCGTTTTTCAATATTATAAAAGGGAAATTTATAATTTCAAACAGAGCTGAAAACCCACTTAAATCTAAAGGTATATTTTTGGTCTTGAATTTTCCAATTGTATATTCTATTTCCATGAAAGTCATCCTGAAAAGGATCTTGACATATCAAGAGCACACAAAAATGGCCTTGTGCCGAACTTGGTTTGGTGCTCGACCAAGTAAATATCATATAAAAAAACAGGAAGCAAATGGGCTTATTAATTTCATTTCCCATATGTTATAGATCTTTTATTTGGTCAAGGACAAAAATCAACTATTATGAACATATTTATGTGAGAATTGGTATCCTATTATGCCTCTATATTTCATAATTACATTTCTGTAACTGTTTAACGAGAACTAGGATTAACTCGAATAATGCATTGGACCTTTTTTCTTGGCTAAGTTTGATAATTGGCCTTCTCTACACTAGACCCCAAAACAAGTTTTGATAAATTCCTTTTTTTTACCAACTTGATTGATATCTTTCTATAAATTTTGGTATCTTTTATTGATTTATTAAGCTTTTGTATTGTATTATCTGTAAGAAGAAGGGGTCTTCATGTCAAAGTAGATAAGTGAGGAAGTCCATAGTGGTAAATTAAGCCTTACCTAGAATTCTAGCTGAAGTATTTAATAATGTACAAGAATAATAATGAATTTTTTGTGGGTGAAATCTTGGCTGAAAGAACGAATAGGGCTAGGGTTTGGGAGTTAATTAAAAAGGAATTGCCATGATATTTTCTTCACATTACAAATATTTTACTTAAAATTTTCAAATAAAATTCTCTCTGTTGTATATAAACAATATTACATCTGACTTAGCAGATTTCAAATTATCTAATTCAGAAATTTAGATTATGTGAGATCAAAGACATTTTAACATCTTCAATATTTCTGTTGCTGCAGTCATCATTCATTCAGCTGTATTATCTACTTCAGGTCTATTTTCATATAATTCTCCGGAAATATTCTTTAAGTAGAATATTCCACCATTCTCAGAAGGCTCTTAGGCATGTAGTGTTATTATTAAGAAAGATAAGATCATAATGATGGTATGGTGTTTATATAACTCCCATGCAGCAAGCTTTTATAAAAGTTTTTATACTCTTGGGCACTTTAAGTTTTATAAATTTCTGCATTTGTTGCACATCTCTCATAAATTTATCCAGAACTTTTATCTTAGAATAAAGCTGCCTGAACAACTGTAATATTATGGGCCTCCATACTAGAGGCTAGTGCTGACGTCACTTATCTTTTAGCCAGAAGGGGAAGTGACGTCAGTGACTTGGTTAGTAAGATTAGTCGGGATGCAGCCCTGGAGGCGGAAAGATGGGCGCACCGTGCTGGTCAGCATGTATGGAATAGGGCCATGTGTGTGTGGAAGTGGCCAACTGTGGAATAGAGATAAATAAAGAATAGTTTGCAAGCATATTCTTTGGCTTCCATGTTGTTCCATTTGGGTGGGGATATTTTCATCCCATAGAACTCAGACCAGCATCCCCACCCAGACAAGAACCCCCGCGACCCTTAAGGTAAGCTTTTAACACCTTTTGCAATTTGAACATTTTGAGTGTCGCCCCTCTGAAACATCTTTTGAGCTGGCCCTGGCGTCTTCGATGCTAATAAGACATTCCCCACTCTGACCCCCATCGTGTTACAAGTCTTATTTTGGTGCCTTGTATGACGTCCCTTCAACATGAGGGGACCAAACTGTGAAAAAATTACGAACCTGGGAAGATACAACAGAACACAATGGAGAAAAAGGGTCCTTAGACGTAGAAATAAAAAAAATATACCATGGACACAAGGAAAAAATAAATAAATAAATAAAACGCAAATGATTTTTTGGGGGTCAGAGTGGGAAAAAATGAAAAAGAATAAAAGATCTTCACAGTGGATTGAAAAAAATAAGGAACACAGACACACATGGAAGAGAGAAAAAAAACCCAAAGAAATTCAGGAAAATGAGTTTAAAAAAATAAAGAATACCTACACCAACGGAAGAAATCAACAGAGTTGAACGAAAAAACTAACAGAAAATGTTTAAAAAAAAAAGAGAAAGAAAAACACCCTCAGAAAATATATTACTTTTCTTATAAATCTATTTTGGGGAAAATTGTTAGTCTATTACAAATTATAAGTAAATCAGTATAAACATGACACAATACAAATAAAAGACATGGTATAAGCTTTATTTTTTCTTTATTTTTTACACCATGACTTGAAAGAAAAATAATTTAATTTTTGATTTATAAGTTGTTTAAAAATATAGCAATAAATTGTATTTTTGATGGTTGCCTACCAGTCAAATAATAAATTCAAGTGTGGCATGTGGCAAGATTTAGTGTACACAATGTTTGACCTAACACAATGATATAAAAATCAACAAAAAACAATTAATAAACTGTTTTTTTTTTAAAGTATTGAATTAGTTTGTTAGGTAGTTCAGTTTTTTTTATCTTAAAGAAGTATTGATACTAAAATTTCTCAAAA
>JAYKTE010418450.1:0-10506 GCA_036873565.1 Xipholeptos notoides
AAACAGCAACTTGGTTTTCTTGATCTAATGGCAGTGTCTACAGCACAACAAAGAACAAAAAATTTGACAAGCAGAAATCACACTTCTTTTGATATCCTACCTAGACAGCATTTATGATTAAAAAAATCTTTCGTAGTTATGACAAGTATCCAATATTCCTGGACATTCATCCTGCTTTCATTAACAGTGCAGTCTAATAAAACTAAATAAATTATAAAGATGATTTTTTAGATTATATGTGATACCCCAATACATATTTTATTCATTACTGTTAAAAATTTTTGTTTGCAAATATATTTAATTGAAATAATTGCCAAATGTATGACAATAAATGCTTGTTTATTACATATTGAAATCTTTATTGAAAAGTGAGTTTTTTCTATTTCCTGCTTAAATTCTAATTAGATATTTTTCAATGTTTTCAGTTAGCAGATTTATTATTACGGGAAAATCCAAAAGTATTGATTGAAGCTGTAAATATTGATAGAGAAGGTGTTTGTTTAAGATTTTCACCTCTAGAATTCGCGCAAAGTAAGTATTTTGTTTTCTCTCACATTATGTAGTTGTTTTTTATTCTATTTTAAAGATTAAACTTTTCTCTCTTAAGAAATAAAATAAAAACTTAAATCTTGTCTGAATATTCTTAAAACACTTTTTGAATTCAGTACATTGTAGGACTTAGTCTACAGTTTAAACTTTTATATAAGCAAGAAACTTATTGTTTTCACATCTATTTAAAATGAGAATAATTCAAGTTAAAATGGAATCATTTGAATAAAAATTAGAATACAATTAGAATAGTTTTAAAAGGTTTTTGTATTTTAATTGAAATTGTTTTATTTTGAAAGTGAAATTATCTCATTGTTTTTTCATTTTTCATGAGATTGATTAAAGATTTTTTAGGAGTTCCTTATAAAGATTTTTAACTAAAAGATGAACACTTAACTAGAGTTTAAATGAACCTATCTAAAATGCATAATAGTAAACATTAGTTATTTGATCTGACTCTATAAATAGTATTTTACTCTATCTCTTAATGTTAACAGCAAAATTCTTATTTGGAAAGCACTGTAACCTAGTGGTTCAGTGCTTGAACTTTGGATTTATAATTTATGAAATACTTCCCGTGGGAAGTAAGATTTAAAATCAATTCCCTGGGGGTGGAAGAATACATTTAAATCACCTCAGATATCCTGCTATCAAGAGAGAGTCAATAAAGAAGGAAGAGATGCACTGAGAATCTGATTACACTCTCTTGCTGCCAGGAGAGAACCTAAACTCTTCTGTCTAGTAACCAGCCTATGAGCTTATATAAAAATGGCTCCCTTGAAATTCAGTTATGCAAAGATACCCAATTAAGAGTGCAATGGAAGGGGAACGAACAATTTTATTAATGATTCAATATGTGTAAATTACACATAAAATTCTTTTTATTTTTTTTTTATTTTTTTTTTTTATTGAACATGAAAATAAATGTCACAGAAAATTCAATAAAAGTTCGGTTAAACAAATTATTCAAGTCTGCATGTGCAAAATCCTGGATCAAAAGTAATGATAGCTAGAGTATAAATCATCCATCAAATCTTTTTCTTTTTTAATATTTGATCAGTAAGAAAAAAAAGTCATTTAACAAATTCACAGAATTACAATTCAATTTCAATGGAAAAGGGGAGAAAACTTCACATTCTCTTTTTTTTTTTTCCTTTGTCATTCCATCATCATCATCATAACAATCCCCTGGTTCTTTATTTTATAGCCGTAATTGTTGATTTTTAAGTGACTAGGGTAATCACAAATTCACAAAACTCATTTTCTGGTTGTTCCTCTATATTCAATATCAGACTAATAGTCTTGGGAAAGGCATAAATGCTCCTTATTCTCTATTGCTATGGGTTAAATAGTGTAACTTCTCTTTTATTATCAACCGGTTTATGAAAGATAATTGTTTATAAAAAATATTTTTTTGAACAAATACCCTTGTAAAGGTATGAATCACCTTACCCTACTTCTGTTCTACTTAATTCTAACTATTATAGAAAGATGTTTAGTGAAAATGATTGTTTTTGTTAATAAATGAATAAAAAGGCTGATATTCTGTAACAACTAAACCAAAACTATTTGCTTTTTCTGCATTTTTAACTTTTAATAGTTTACAACTTTTAAAAAAATATATTTTTTAAATTTCCCATTATGTGCCAGCATAAAGTTTGTTGATGAATGTTATTCTAGAAAATGATACAAAATCTAATTCTGTTATTTTAGTTTTAGGCACGACAGAGGAAGACATTGAAGATTTTGTAAGCTCTTTACAGGCACAAATTGTAAGTAAACAAGTTTGTTAAATTCTTTAAAATTATTTCATACATAGGTTTTAACTCCCAAAATCATATTTTTGAACTTTTAATTTGATTTTTAAAACATTTATGTATATTATTTGGTTAGGTTTCAGTGTAGCTCTACTGATTTATATTTCATATCATTTTTAAAAGTGAAATGATTAAGACTGTCAATTAATAAATATGAAATATATTTAGGAATCAACTCTGATATATAAACAAAATGATTAAGGCTGTAGGATACAGTAGTCAAGACATTGTGAATATAGAAAATGATGGATAAGAAACTAAATCATATGAATAAGGCTAATTATAACTTATTTCAAATGTTGTAAATATAATGACTAAAAAGTTAATCTGTATTATGTAATAAAACTTTTAGAGTTTGAAATAATTTCTTAAAATAAAAGATATGCCAATCATTAAATGTTTTCACTCTCATTTTAAAAACTCAGGTGATACTGGATGCTACTGTGTCTCAGCGAAAACCTTTCCAAAATATTGTAATGGAATCTGAAAATCTCAACTTAATAGAAATGGAAGGATATGCTGGTTTAGGAGCTCTCAGGTAATCTTGCCCCCCCTTTATTTTGGTGTTTAGGAGTTCTCAGGTTGTCTTGTATTAACTTCACTTTTGGAGGTCTCAAGTCATCTTGTTATATTTTATATATAGAATATATAGAGACAAAGAGTTATATCTATATTAACCTTTTTTGTTTTCTAATAATTTCTAACTAAAATCTTAAGTTTCTTCTGCATAAAAAGCTAGTTATTTATTCTGCTGAATAATTTTCTACACTTTTATAGAAAAATGATGGTTACTGGATGTATATCTTTTTTGTTTAGGTATATACCTGCTTCCTTGATAGATAAATTAGAAGATTTATCTGAAGAAAGTAAAAATGATGTCAATGCGCTCAATATTGAACTGGTGCATAAATTGAAAGCAACAGATGGTGCATTTTCTTTAGGTAATTATCACTTTTTTTTCCCATATAATCATCACTTTGGAAAACAAATTATCAATAATTTTATTCTTATGTGTCTTGAAACTTAGCATCATAGAATCTTTTATTTATTCTATATTTTTATTTTAATAATTACCCTGATTAAGTGAAGCCATGACCCCTAACCTCATGAATTAATAATTTCATATACAGACTCCAAACTCCCCAAAATAATTGTCTGAATTTATGAGATGTGTTTTGACTATTATCATTATTTTGAGTTATACTCTCATTTTCTCAGCATTTCTACCCATACGCATTGCATAGTGTTCACAATATTTCATTTATGTAAGTTCTAAGTGACATTTATCTAGAGGAAATAAGTTCGATCTTGCCACAGATAGAAACAATTAAAGCATACCTAATATAGATTGACATGGTACCTGCTCTCACTTATGAAACGTGGTCAGACTATTTCAATGGATCAAATAATGGGTTGTATTGACAGTTCTTGCAAGGCTACAAAGTTCAACATGATGGTTCCTGAGTTCAAGTAATACCAGAAGAAGTTCAAATAGCACATCACATAAAACCATGTGCTTAAGTGACCTAAAAAGGTTGATATGCCATAAAACACTAACAAATGAAAATATAAAACCATGTGAAGATAACAATGAGTATGAGACTAGAAGTCAGAGTAACTCCAATATAACATAAACAGCAAACTTTGTTTTAATAAAACCAATTCTAAAAAATTAAAAACATTTCAGATAAAGTGATTTTACTCTTACAATCTATTGCTTACACCAGTCTAACATGGGTTATTAATGGCTATGCTGAAATATGATTTTTTGGCTCAGCATGTAATTTATTTTTCAATATATTTAACAATTAAATATTTTTGTACCTTTCAGGTCAGTCAGATGACAGCATTGCTTGTGTAAAATTTGGTTTAATCACTGCAGATACCAATATTGTAGAACTGGTATCACTTGTTGAAAATATTGGAAAAGAAGTTGAGGAATCTTCAAAGGTAAATATTTCTTTAATTTTAGATCACAGGGTTATTATTATTCATAATATTAGTATACTCGCTTCATCCTAAATGGTAGCACAATTTATAAATGGATTTCAGATTAATTATCCGGAATTGATGAGGGGGAGGCAGTTGGTTTTATTAAAATTTAAAAGTAGATCACTGCTTTTTAAAATCCTAGTAATGGTCCTTTTTAAAACCAAAAAAATGAAAACTAATAAAATAAATTTTCAGTGTAATGACCTCATCTTGTTAATTACCTGTCATGAAAATTGTTTAACTAGCATGAAATGCTAATAAAAAAGTATATTTGAGGTGAAATGTGTTTGTTTACCTACACACAGCTTGGGTTTCTTAGGTTTTGTTCTTTTTATGTTTGTATGTATTTTCACTTAGAAAATGTTGGGAACATATTTAATTATAATCCATGAACCTTCTGTATTAATAATAATAATGAAATCATTGATATCTTAACTGGCAATGATTATTTAACTAGTATTTACAATATTTTGAAACCGAGGGCAAGATATCTCATCAAAAATTACTTTTTCCAATGGCAATGAAAGACAAATTCTCTTGTCTTTTGTAATCAACTCTTATAATATTATAGAATAAACATATTAAAAAAATCAACTAGAAATGAAGTGTTTTTATCAGAAAACATGATTTTTTTTATTTCAATAAACAATTAATTCATTAATCTTAAAGACGTGGCATTGGTTTATTGATTAGTTAAAATAATTGTAAAATCACTATTTTATAAATAGTTTAAAATATAAGTGGATCTTGTCTCTTTCAGCCAATTTATCTAATGCCCCATTGAGAAACAAGTACAAGTATAAACTAAGTACAAAATGAAAGAATAGAAAATGAGGAAAATGTTTTGAGGAATTTTATTAGATTGTTTTTCCAAATGTTTTGTCATTTCGGTTTCGTTTCCATAATTTTTTCGAAATTTCATTTAGTTTTTGGAAACAATGACTGAAAGAATTTTAAAAGGAATTGAAGAAGCTGATAAAGATCTCAGAAGAGAAAATGAAGAACGTATGGTACAAGAGGTCAGTTTTTTTATGAAGATTTTATAAATTGTTTGGGAAAAAACATTTTTTAATTTCATCCTTTGTAATTATAAATTCCTTATCTTTCTCAAGAAATTTCTATTTTAAAAGATTATTCTTGATTTAGGCAAAAGCATCTAAAAAAAGTGGAAATTTTCTAGAGGTTTTGAAAAAGTAATATTCATCTATATTATGTTAATTTTGAAAAGTGTTAAAGTTACAATTTGTCAACTGTTCTAATCTAAATAAGTTTACTGAATGAGAGATAGCCACAATAGAGGTTGGAGATGAAATGATATTTTTATAATATCAAAATACAATACTTGCCAAAAACTATGAAGTAGGTAAACCACTGCTATTAGTAAACTACTGAGACATTATATTACTTCCTCTTACAATAGTGGTCAAATGCATTTATGAAGAATGGAACTTACCCATTGATTTTTATTGATACAGTTTAACATTTACAAATAAATACTTTTAAACAAAAGGATATTTCAAAATTGGTTTCAGAGAAAATCAAATAAACAGAAAATACTCTCAAATGATAAATTCATGATTTCTCAAATAAAGTTAAAAAATCACAATCAAATATTAAGTAGCTTTTTAGTAGATGAGGAAATTGTACTTTATTTTTACTTAAAGAATTTTATTATTGTCCTATTACATAATATGGCTACTATTTAGGTTTAAGAATTTAGTAATCTATCTTTACTATTCTATAGACTATAAAAACCATTTTCCATTAAATTTTTTAAGCTAATCTTCATAATTCAATAAAAATTACTTTAAGTTTCATTTATGTGAAATTAATTGAATTAATAAAGAGGTTAAAAAATTAATACTAAGTCATCAAGGAAAACAAACAAAAACTGTCAATAACACTTGATATTTTTCTCCGATAATTAATGATTAGATTGATTGGTAATAAATCTTTGAAAATTTTAACAGGGTCTCTTGAGACAAGTGCCTTTGGTAGGATCTTTGTTAAATTGGTGGTCACCCCCTGCCAAAGAAAGTGTCAAAGGAAGAACTTTCAATTTAAGTTCAGGTGAGTTGCCAAACAATTCATTTTCCGGTAAATTCTGTGTAATCTAGTGATGGCTTGTAGAAGGACTCCTTTATGTTTTTATTGCCTATTGAAGAGAGAGCTGTGGCTCTTACATCATCTGGCTATAAAGTGGAAAAGAAGAGATTAAAGATCTACTGGAAAAACACCTATCACTGATCTCCTCTCTCCATTAATAATTCAGAAATCTGACTGTAACATTATGTACCATTGCTTACTATGAAAAAGCGAATGCCTAATATAATAAAGATAGACATGTGCACCTAGTAAAATTGAATTATAATCTTAATCATGTTTTCCTAAATAATTTAGATATTATTGTTTTGTTTATCAAAATTCATATTGCAAAAATAACCATCAAGAATGCTGGTTTACTTATGTAAAAAGTAATTTTATTGTAATCATATTTCATTTTTGTTTTATCTATATTTTTGTAGGACTATTTATGATGTATTTCAGTTATTTCAAAATGATAATATAAAGTTGTTTTATTATGTTTTAGGGAGGGTTGCATCGACAGAACCCATTTACAAATATCACATGCAGATAAAAGAAGATGAAGAATCCAATTCAAAAGCTCAATCTGTTCAACTTGCATTGTCATCACAATCGAGTGAGCTGAGTTTGAACGAAAGTTTAGTTCATGAAGAGCCGTTACAGACGCACCAGGTGTCCCAACAGACAGCTCATGAATCTGTGACCAAAATGAATGACCTAAATAGTCATGATCTACCGTCTCCCCCTTCTCCTTCTGCCAGTATTGAAGAACAGCAACAATCCACTGAGATTGATGTACCAGTAGAATCTGCCGTTGAAGCTATAGAAGAAAGTGTACCAGCAGAATCCAGTGTAGCACCAACAGTGAAAGCTGATGTGAAAGTGACTACAGAAGTTGATGTGGTGGCCACAGCAGTTGTAGGGATCCAAGAAATTGATAAAGAACCAGCTGCCACAGAAGATGAAAGACAAAAGCAGCAAGACTTAGATTTGATACCAGTAGCTGAAGACTTAGCCGTAAAAGATGTTGTTGAGCCTACAAATGTCACAGAATCAACGCAAGATGTCTTGACACCCACATCAAATGATTCAAACCACTGAAAAAAAAGAAAGGAGAAAGAAAGATAAAGAGAGAGAGAGAGAAATAAGTTTGGATTAGAGGCTTTGTAAGTTTTTATTTATTTTTATCATCTTCTACCCTTTATCCTCCTAGTCATTATTTCTATAATCAGCATTAGAAATTCTGTATAAAAAACAATAACAAAAATGGTTTCTTCAAAGTAGATTTTCATATTGGAAATAGGTAAAGTTATATTTCCATAATCAACATTAAAAATACGAGGATGAGTAAAGAAAATTATCTGCACTTTCACGTTGACATATCTTTGGTATAAAGTGTTGATAAATTTTTTAATTACCCTCATACTATATGAAAACAACAATAACAAAATAGTATCTTCAAAATAAAATTTCAAGTAAAATATTAAAAATAGCTAAATAATCAAAGTTAAAAATACTATATATATATATATATATTAAAAAAATAAGGAAATTTGTCTGAAAATTCAGTGTTTTTTACTTCAAAAGCTTCAAGAAAGAGGTTAAATATTATTTAAAATTGAAGTTACAGCCGTCCCATAATAAAGTGCAAACCCGATTAAAGGAGAATGTGAGCAGGAAATTCAGTTAGAAATTTTTGGGCCCTCTGGCTTTTTCATTGAGAAGCTTTTTTGCTTTTTCATTGTACTACTTTTATTTATTATCCTCAATTCAAATCCCTTTGAAATATTCTTAAAACAAATTAATCATCAATTTTGTTTTTGTTGCCATATTTTTACTATACCTAATAATGTTCGTCTAGATTTGGAAGCTTACATTTAAACCTAGGGGTAACAACAATAAACCAATGATGTTTCAGAATTGTCACCATGTTAATTAATGCATTTTAATTCATTTTAATGTTTAGTTAATCTTCTGTCTGATCTAAAGAAAGTTAAGTGTTTTGTGGATTTGATCATTTTCATTTTGTTTGGGAAGCTTTTTCAACTCTGGTCACTAATAACTTTCACAACATCTTTAGTAGCCTGAAATAAACTTATTTGTAATAAAAGATTCTGAACTGGCAGTAGATGGTTCATAACTGTGATTCAAACTCTGGTACTACGACAGTTTAAGGGAAAGTCCACTTGGAACAGTGGGTAGGCAATCAGTCTTTGAAATCGTAATATGCTAGTTTGAACCCTATTCATCCTATTTACGTTCATAATTGAACTAATACCCTTGGGAAACGTATGAATCCCCGTTTTCCCTATGGATTAAATAGTGCATATTGTCTTATTCAAAAAACTATGTGGACAAAAAAGAACGTTTATCAAAAAATTATTGTTCTTGGCATTAAATGACCTAAAAAAATGATATGCCATAAAACAAAAGAAACAAATAAACAAACAACTGTATAATACATGCTTTTAACCAATTACCCACAGTAGCTGTTATAAATGTTACACTTTGTTATAGGTCTGGGTCACTAAAAATAACTTAAGAAACTTTCAATTCATAAATTTTCTAAATAAATCTATTTTAAGGTTCTAAAGATTTTGTGAAAGTGATTAGTGACTCTATTAAAGATAATATATTATTGAAAAATGTGTTAGAAACAAAACCAAGACATGACACAGGTAGGTAGATAGGATATATCTACTTGGTTGAGCGCCAATCCCAGTTAGGCACAAGGCCAGCTTTACATGCTCATTATATCCCTGGGCTTTTGTAATCAGTGTTGCCCTTCATCTAGATGAGTTACCTTCATTAATTCTATGGGTCTCATCTACCTGGGTTTTTGGAAACAGTGTTATCCTTACACCTAGACGAGTTATACTCCGGAATTAACAAGCCTCATCTGCCTGAGACAGCTGAAAGTAAATGTAATGGTTTTGACTGGCATTTGAACTCGTGTAACATGATTCCAGAGTCCAAACTTTTACCACTGCTCCACCTCACTGCCCTAGGTAGGTAGGTACGTAGGAATTGTTGTTTTCAAGTTAAACAGATTTTGACTATTTTTGCCTTGTTTGTATTGTTTATATTTTATTTTAACTTACTGTACCATATCATTTACAAGGGTTCAGCTAGCTCTAATAGTTTTATATCTAGAACCTTTAAGAAATGTATCATTTAAATATATTCATTATAATAATTTATCTTGAATAATCAAGAATACATAGAAACCTATATGTGAAAGAATCCTTCTGCAAGACATTTACATTATAAATTTTTTTTTCTATTTTTAGCTTTTCTCCCGCTTGTTTCCTGAAAGAGAAAGAGGCAGACCTTTTCAAGTGACAAGTGCATTCAGGTGGTTACAGACTGTCTGTAGTAATTTGCAACTTGTTCATCTGGGGATTAATTAACGAACAATGTTTTATTAAAAAAAAAACAAGAACAAAGTCTGAAACTTTTTCTCTTTGTTACAGAACCCAATCCCAATTCCATTTCTCTTCTTTCTTCCCTGGTTGGTTACCATCACACCTCAATTTGGATGGACACTGGTAGTGGGCATTCACAATATCTAATCTAACAGTGGGCAAATGGTATACATCATAACTTTTTGTTACTACATTTCACACCTATTGTAGCCTTTTCAAAACAAAAGATTTCATCATTTTGTTTTTCTTTAAATATTTTCATTTTATTGTTTTGTTTTTTTCTCATTTCTTAGATGTTCAATTTTACGACAATTTTGTATTTTGAAAAGAAATAGAGCAAAAAATATTATTTTCATATTAAACATAAAGTAAGTTTATTAATGATTTTTTTTCATTTTAAGAAATCAGTATTATTTCTAATTACACAATTTTTTGTGTTGGGGGTGGGGCAATTTCAAAGAAAAACAACCCAACCCAAACTAAACCAAAGTGTTTCTTTACAATTACATGGCCATGAAAAAAGTGCCTTATTAATTCTTTTTAAATCAATTAAATGATCAGGGTTTTTTTTTTTTTGGCGGGGGGGGGGGTTCTTGGTTACCTTTTGGTTTTTTTGAGGGGTAGGTACTCCCACAGTT
>JAYKTE010418561.1:0-10506 GCA_036873565.1 Xipholeptos notoides
TACATACATACATACATACATACACAAAGTTCAGCATTTATCATTTAAGATCTTTATTCAATTGTTTTTCATTTTTCAAGACTTAAAAATATCCATTCAACTGAACCAAAGCTGATAGTATTTGAGATAATAAGACATAATTTGTATCATTTTAGATGTATCTATCTGCCCTTACTACAAACTGTTTAATGCAGGGGATATTTGTAATATATGTCAACATACGTTTATATAGAGAGAGACGTATACTATATATACCTACAAATATATAACTATAAATAAATATATTTGTGGGCATATATATATATATATATGTATTAGGAGATAAATAAATGTGTGTATATGTCTTGATATAAATACATGTGTGTGTGTGTGTGTGTGTGAGGGGGGGATGTATAGAATATTAAAATTTATGAAAAATTTGCAATGTCAATTGCTATAATTTGTGAACTATGCATATCTATATTTATCTATATATATAATGTGTGTGAGTGTGTGTTATTTCAGGATTATTAATTACATTAGTTGTGCCTATCATCTAAATATATGTAAGACCAGAGATAATGTATATATTTCTGGTTTACCCACACTTCATCACGAGACATTTCTTCACGCTACTGTAAATCACAGACATTTAACCACTAGACAGTTAATCACGTACACATTTACAGTTACACTACCACATTTCATCACTTTGATGCTGTATAACTACACAGATAGGCATATCCAAATTTTTTTTTTTACCACTTTCAAACTGTAAATACAATGTATAAACTAATAATTAATGTATTTGCAAACATAGATAAACACTTATTTTCAATGATTTTACATTATCACTTTGTTTTTCTTGAGAGCGTGATTAAATGTATCGTGACTAAAATTTTAAAAAGATTAAGTGTGTCTGTGATTGCTTGTTTGGTGCTAAAGTGTCCATGTGATGAAAAAACTACATGACTAAAGGTCTGGTGATTATATGTCCGTGATTAACGCACACATGCATATATTATGTATGCATTTATATCTGTAACTGTCCCACTCTTTATTTATCTACCTATCTATATGTACATACATAAATATATATGGATTTGAATTTAAATTTTTCTGAACCTTTCAAAGAACCATTGATCCAACAGGCAATAAATAGTATATACTTATATTTAAGTATTTTTTAATCTAATTATTTTTTTTGTGTGGGTGGGGGGGTTAAAAAGATTTTTTTTTTTTAGTTTTGTGTTTTATTTTGAATCATTATTTACTGTTAAATTCCAATAAAAACTTAGGTTGATATCTTTATTTCCCACAGTCAACATCGTTTTTCATAATAATAGCAAATCTGGAGGAACTGAACTTTTTTTTTCCAAACTTGAATTATTGAAAAGTTCTACAAATATTTCTCTATCGCATTTGGAGAATGGAGTCAACCGTTTCTTTTGTATTCTTCTGAAATTGGTTTTCGTTTCTTTTCTTTTCTCCAATGTTTTATGTGTTAAAAGTCTGTTTTTCAGAAGATATTTCATAACTTTAACTTATTAGAATATTGATTTTTTTTCTTCTAAAAATCTGTATAAGGGCAGTGAAATTTTATCTCTTATTTCTTTTTCTTTTTATTTTTAGGCATTACACCGGTAAATGGGAACTTGCATTCTGAAAGAAAGCTGGTTCTGAATAAAAAAAAATAATAATAAAAAAAATCAAGTAAATTGTTTGATATTTTTTCTGAAAGTGAAAAAAATCTTTCCAAAAGTTTGTGTCTTTTCTCAAATGCTGTTGTTTGAAAATAGTTCATTTTTAAGAATCTTTCAAAATTTAGCAATTTTTTTTTTTCTTAGAAAATCTTAGGAGTTTCTAGAAAAGTCAGAGTCTTTTTTTTTTTTTCCTCTAGACTGTTTTTTTTTCTTAGGGGTGGGGGAAATTGTCATTTGTTTTAATTTTTTTTAGCCTTCACATCAACAAAATTAAAAACAATGTTATATCTATCTTTGGCTGCATTTGAAAGGGCATTTCATTTCCAAAGATAAACCAGTTGTGAATAAGAATTAAGAAATCAACCAATTCATCAAATGATTTGTGATTAATTAATTGACATGAACAGGCTAAATATCTTTTTGCATAAGATCAGTCATCAGTTAATTTTCCGGAGCTTGAATATTTTTAATAGGTTTATAAAATTTGTTTCATAATTTTTGTCTGAAGACACATTTTTTTTTAATTAAAAAAAAAAACAAAAAAACAATTGTGTCTGAAGAATAAAATCTTCATTTTTTCTTTGTTGATGTTTTTGTTTGTATCACCAAGAGTTTTTTTTTTTAATCACATTTATTTGTAACTGTTATCATGTTGTTATCCTTTGTCCGCTATAACATAAAAACAACCTAAGCCCAGTTGCCATATGTAGACCACTTTGAAATATCTCAAAGAATAAAAAATATATATATATATATATATGTATATATGCATTTCCAAATTATGAACCCTAAAACTAAAGAGATTTTAGAGCAATCTATATAATCCAACCATGAATTATATTTCCCATTGCTAACAGTTTTATTTCTTAAGTTTTTTTTTTGTCCGTTAAAATTCCTTCGGGTAATTCCGTTATTATGACACAATCACTTCCTTTGCTGTTTGCTGACAATAGTTACACATTTTATAAGCTGTCTCTTTCTTCTGTTGCATGGCAACTGCCTCTGTAAGCAATAAAGCTGCAGCAACTTTCATCCCAAGACTGCTCATGAGGTGATCCCGGTTCAGAGCCAGTAGCATTTTGCCGGTAATTTGGTTGTCTCGGAAAACCTGAAAAAAGGGAGAAAACAAAACCAGTTTTTAATAGAAAACCCCTAAAGAGAATAACCTAAACAAATTAATTGATTTTCACTGAAAATATATCAGTTATGATCAGTTATAAAAAAGAATTAACTGTGTATTTTTTTTGGTAAATAAATGAAAAAAATAAAGATTTTAGAAATCTTGATATTTTTTTTTTTTTTTTTCTACGGCATATCAACCATTTTAGGTCATTTAATGCCGGGAACAATCATTTTTGGTAAATGTTAGTTAGAAATCTTGATATGTTTGTAAAATTGGTTTTTAATTCGATTTGGGACAGTGGATAGGCAGTTGGACTTCGAAATCATAATATGCGAGTTCGAACCCCAGTCCTTCTGTGTACATTGACATTTGGATTAATACCCTTGGAAAAGGTATGGATCCCCATTTTTCCTCCAGCTATGGTTTAAGTAGTGCACATTGCATTATTCAGAAAACTATGTGTGGACAAAAAGAACCTTTCTCAAAAAATGATTGTTCTCAATATCAAATGACCTAAAAAGGCTCATATGCCATAAAACACAAAGAAACAAACTTTATTCTTGCATAAATTTTCAATGATAAAACATTAAATTAATGAAAAATGGAACAAAAATATCCCTTCCAATTACCATAAATGATAAACTACATTTAGTAATTCTTTGATCAAAGTTTTATAAAATAAATGTGTTCTAATTTCAACATTTAGTATCCTTGGGAATAAGATGTTCTAAAATTTAACTTCATAGTACATTCTTCATTTTATAATAAACTCACCATCACAAGGAGAAATATTTTTTATAATAGAGTCATTATAGTGGTAACACTATGAGAAAAATGTTATATGTTTGCTATCATTACAATGAAAAAAAGCTTAAAATAGGTTTGCCCTTATAAAATTTTGTAATAGACTTCGTATTATAGAGAAAAACTTTTATCATAGACTTGCAATTATAGAAGAAATTTTTCTAAGGCTTGGGATTATATTGAGAATTTTATCATAGGCTTATGATTATAGGGAGAATTTTATCATAGGCTTGTGATTATAGGGAAAATTTTATCATAGGGTTATGATCATAGGGAGAAATATTTTTTCATTTACTTGCAATGATAGAGAAAATAACTTTATAATACATTTAATAAGAAAAAAATTCAAATTCATTATGTATTTGTAATTGTAACGAGAAGAATTTTAAAAAAGTGATTTACCTCAGTGTATTCTACACATCCATCTAGCTGGGTTATGAACTGGCAAACTTCATTAACTGTCCATTGATGAATGTACCTAGGAACAATGCCTTTTTTAAATGTACAAGTGCAACCATGGCTCAAATCATTATAGGGATGTGTCGTCTTTGTAACAAGCCCATCGGTGTGCTTTGATGATTTAGAAGAATCCAGTTTGCTGGACACGTTGCCGTTAATTCCAGACATATTTAAACCATTTAATCCTAAGGACGAAGATTTACAACTGGTGGAGGTTGAAGGTCTTTTGTCTTTACCATTCGACAATGCCGTAGTTGAAGATGTATTAGAGCTGTTGCCATTTAGCCGAAAGCCAGTGGGATGGTGATGGTGATGGTGGTAATCGAGTTTGATGCGTTTCGTCGACAAATCTAGGGCTTTGTCTACATCAGACGATGAGGATCGTTTGTGTGCACCCGATGAGGATATTGTTGAATTTGAGGTTGTGGATGAAGAAGAGGAGGAGGAGGAGGAAGAGGAAATAGAGGATGTGCTTATTGTAGATGAGGCTGAAGTGCTAGTGTGGCAGCTGGATACTGTTGAAGGCGTACAGTGTGAAGTCGGGGACGTGGTTGAACTGGGTGTAGGCGTTGAACACTGGGTTAATAAACTTTCCGGCATGTAGGGCATTGGACGAAAGAGTTCTAACATGCGAGGAGCCTCCAGAGGAATACGTGGAGGGTAGACGAATGGGGAAATGAATTGTCCTTGTAAGCCTTGGAGGCTAGCTAGTTGAAGAGCTTGTGGAAAGAAGCAGGGTTCACGTTGTAGGAATGCAGGATGTCCATACAACATACAATTCTGGAGTAAAGGAGAAAATCCTGGATGTAAAGCAGCAGCAGCTGCCTCAGCTGGTCGAAATCGGTGGAGGTATTGCTCGTAGCCATTTACATGAGGAACCCTATAAAAAGAAGAAAAAAAATAAGTTCCAAAATATCAACAAATCAAAAATCATTTATTATACTATTATAGTTTTAAGTTTAGAATATTTAAGCAGAATAAATGTATGAAATGAATTTAAGAAATAAATCTTAAGAAATAAATCTAAAAAATTAATTTAAGAAAGAAATCCAATAAATAAATGTGGTAACTTACAATTTTGGTTGAAGATGACTCGCTGCTAACAATCTCATGAAATCGCTATATTTTCCATTTTCTTTCTCTTTTTCTTTGGCCTCTCGTGATGGACTTAAAGATCGACTTTGCTTATCTTCTTTGCTCTCAATCCCATTTGTCTTGATTTTGGGGGACGATTCAGATACTAAATGCTTGTCCTTACTGCCCTCTCGCTGCCTGTCTTTATGATGATGATGATGATGATGCTGGTGGTGGTTGTTGTGAGATTCTTTGCTGCTACCAGTGGATTGTTTGTCAGATTTTGAAACAGATACATCACGTTGATCTCTATGCCTGTCTTTATTTGACTCATTTTTATGAGCATACGCTGACGCGGACATAGAAGCCTGCCCATGAAGGTGCTCACCCCGAACCTCATGATATATTTCTTGGGCAATGTCTCTTCGTCGACTACTATCCTTGGGTAAATGATTTTGATTGTGACTATGATGGTGATACGTATCGTCAGATTTTTGGTCCCGGTACATCTCCTGGACTAATTTTTGGTGATGCTGAAGCAGACTTTCTTCAGACTGCCGTTTTTCATGTCCTTCGCGATATATCTCCTGAGCAATATTTCGGGCATATTTTGACGAGTCCTTATAGGCCAAATTGCAGCAAATGTCTTTTTTACAATCATCTTTACATTCTGATTTCGATTGTAAATAAATCTCTTCGGCTATGTTTCGTGGGGGTGGACTGACATGCTTTCCGTTGTAGGTCACATTAGGGGAAAATTTCATATCTTTGTGGTTGTTATTATGGCTTTGGTTATTGTTGTTATTATTTTGTAGCGATGGCTCCAAAGACTTATTTTCCCGACATTCACGATAGATTTCCTCAGCAATATTCCGTTGCGGATGTGAGCTGTTTACAATATCTTGACAGAGTTTCTTTTCGCTCACTTCTCGATAAATCTTCTGTGCAATATCTGACATTTCTTCACTAGCATCACAACCCTGATGATGATGATGATCCTCAATTGTAGAGCTCTTTATTTCAGATCTGTCTTTAACAAATTTTGGATTGTTTTTGGCTTCTAATCCCAGCATCAGTTTCATGCTAGCATTAGCTTCAGCTTTTCTCTTCATAGCAGCATCGCAAGCCTCACATTCTTCAACACCTAAACGTTGTTTGCATTCCCCGGAATTTCCACCGGCAGATGCTTCATCAACATTGGTTATAGATGCCTTACAGTCTGAAGAGTCGGCTTGGTCGACCTTGGTCACTCTACTTTGGTAATCATGTTTCTCTTGTAGCTTCACATCTTCCTCGGCCAATTCCTCTTGTTTGAGTCTCGTTGAAGCATCTGTCTCATCATCTTCATCGTCATTAGATGTAACATCCACTTCGTCATCAGCTTCACCACCGCTGCCATCCTCTAATTTATCTGGATTGGCCAGGCAAGGGGTTTCCCCCTCATGAGCATCTGATGCATCAGCTTCACCTTTCTTGTTCTGTAACGCCATTTCATTCATATCATTCACGTCTTCCTTCATCGCATCCTTTTCAATGGCATCCAGTTCGAGTTTTGCTCGTTTTCCACTCATGTCTTCAGGAAGCGCCATCCGGTTTATCATGTTTGATTCATGACTGCCTGCATTCAATGACTGGTTTTCATCATTAACATGATTCTCAAAAGACCCGCTTTTGTGGTTAGGAGATAAGCCGTTTATATTTTCTGAAAAATCAATCAAAAAATGTTCGATAAAATTTGTGCTATGAGTAAATATGAATGATCAGTTAGTTAGTATTTAATATTACTTATTATCAAATTATATTTTTATTTAAAAAAAAAAAGGCAAATTCTTAAAAAAATTGTGATTCTAATGAATAATGAAAAGTGTTGATTCTATTGGTATTTGAAAATAAGAAAACTAGTGATTCCAATGAATAATGATATAATGAATCAAAATAATGCTTTTTGTTTTCAGAAATTTAATTACTGATTGAATTCTATTTCTTTTAGTTAAGGGTCTCAAACAAAACTTACTTTAATCATAACTAAAAACTTTGTTACTCAATCAATCCTAATGATATAGCCCCATGTTGCCTGTTCAACTCAGAACATTTTGGTAGTAGAAGACACAAATAAGAGGCGTAGGTGGAAATTATTGACTGTTGGAAAAGAGAGCTGAGGATGTTATTAATTTTAAGAACTAAGAAGAAAAATGCATTGAATGCAGGTTGTTGTAGTCCCCAAAAGCAGTATAAAGTGTACTGTTAGTACCAGTCATGCTTTTGTGTGCTTTGAGAGGGAGGTGTAAATTAATAGAAAGCCTTATATAGTTTTTAGATTATACTCTATATGATTTTAACAGTTTTATATCATACATATTCATGTTGATTAAGAATCTTTAACTTGAGATTTTTGGTTATTACCAAGAGAATGTAAATACTGACCTGATGATTCATTATGTCCATTAGTCAAAGCAAGATCGTAACATTTTTTGGATCTCATACGTGTATCCTCCTCATCTCCAGATGCCAAACCCTCTTTTTCTCGTGTTGTCCTCAATTGGTCAATTATGTTATTCAGACGAGATTCACGAAGTGGACTATTTAAATAAAAATGTTAGAAATTCATGTAACAGACTAATAAAAGAAAAAAAAAATTTTAAATAAGAAAAATACAAAAGGCAAAAAACCCTCAAAAAATTAAATAATGGCTATTTTTGATTGGGATTTCATACTTTCCTAATACCAAATACATTCAAAATTAGCCCAATCATTAAGACTATATTTATTCAGAATAATTTCATCTTACTGGCATATAATATTAGAAACTTGTGATATAAGCTTGGTCAAGCAGCAAACTAAGATAGGTACAAGGCCAGTTTTATGTGCTCATTGCATTCCCAGATATTCTGCACCTAAATGAGTTACTCTCATTGTGTTGATGGGCTTTATCTATTTAAAATTTAAAAATTTCCCTAAATTGCTATAATTTAAATTAGTTTTACTTTACAACTCATGTTATATGATCCCAATGGTTAGCTAAATACAAAGTAGAGTCAAAAATCATTTGTGCACTATACTAAAGATACATTATGGTAAAAGTGCAGATAGTTTTTGACCTGAAATTGTATTTTGGAAATTTAAATTGAAAAATAAAATAAAATAATTATCAAAGAAAAGTCTCAAACTAAAAATCTTTTAAGCATACCTGCATCGTTTGAGGGATTTTCTGTCCACATCATTTGAAGAATTATCAGATTCATCACAAGATTTGGGGCAATCTAAGGGGGATTTTGGATTGCAGAGATTTTCTTCGGCCTTCCACTCTACTAATGCTCCAGTCAAACATCTTTCATCTCTCATTGGAGAATCACGAGAATCAACACGCTTTTCTGCCAAACGACAACGATTCTGCAAGTGAAAAAGAATATATGGAAAATCAAAACACTATAGAGGTTGAAAAGTTTCTTCCTAAACATAGATTTATATTAGTGAATAATGTTCTATAAAAGGAACAAAAAAAACAAAAAAAAACAATTTTATAATTTATTCAATAAATTTTACCTTTAAATGTTGCTTTTTTTTTTGTTTCCACATATAATTTATTTCAAACTAAATTTTATACATTAACTAGCAGTATTGCCCCAGGGTTGCGTTTGACTCCTTAGCAGCTATTTTTCCAACTGAAAACCAAATCTAATTTGTTCTGCAAGCCCGAATACACCATAAATCAAATTTCAGACACTAGAGCAAAAATTGACAAAGTAATTTCGGCGTCTGCTGTTATGAAAATTTTAAAAAATTCTTTCAATGGTAGGCAGTAAAAGTGTGTGAAATTCATTCTAAATTTGACCATTTTTTCTAGAAGCTGATTATTTGGATTATCGATTTTCAATACTTATTGGGGGGTATTCTGAAACAACACCTAAGAACACTCTCAGGCACAAAAAGTACAATCTTTTTTTTTTTTCAAGAAAATCCGCCAAGCCGTTTCATAGTCCATAGAGAATGAATTCACGCACGGAGAGACACAAGATAAATGTTTATGAAGGACAGTAGATGTTAGTAAACAGGTTTGGAAAAGAAAATTAAAAGAACTTTCTTATCTAATCTATAGTTAAAGAGAATGTAGGGATTCATACCTTTCCCACGGGTATTAGTCCAAATGTGAACGTAAACAGAATGGCTAGGATTTGAAGTTGTGTACAAAATAATAACAGTAGCAGTAGTAACAATAATAACAACATCAACAACAATAATATTAATAATAATAATAATAGTCAAACTGGGAAGTATTTCACTGTTAATTTTAAGTCAAATGATTGAACTTGAATCTTCATAGAATTTTGAACTTAATCCTCTATTCAATTCACAAGGGCAGACTGTTTGTGTTCCAATTGAATAAAGGGTGAAGTTCAAAGTTTCAGCAACCACCTGTTATCAGTGACCATTTTTCTATGCACAGACGATTTGTAGATGGATTACATAAAGACTTTACTGGGTGAACACCTGCTGTATATGATTAGTTTTTGATGGCAGTAGTAGGTGGTCGCATACGACAGGATCTGCTTAGAGATTTCTTTTTTTTTTTTTTTTTAGATAATTGACAGGCTTCTCTCTCAGAAAGCCATCCCAAAATGCAACATATCCTTCCTTTGATTATAGGGAGGATGGCTGGGTTTATTTTACTCAGTGCCTGTGGCACCACACCACACCACACCACACCACCAGAGCTGAATACCAAAGAAGGTAGAGAGATGGGCAATTTTTAAAGCCTTTGGTCGTGACTGGTGCAATTTGTCACACGTGTACATAAAACTGGCTAAAACACAGTTGTGCTCTCGACCAGTAAATATAAAGAGTTGAAGTGACATATGCACAGGCAGTATGGTGGTTTCACTGCAATGGCGAGTGGTGACTGATGCTCACTTACATGTTATGCACATTAACATTATCATTGATGCATATACATGGTAAATGTCTTTTCCTTAAATGTCTATCTTTTTTTCCACATTCGTATAGGGTGTCCAAAAAAGTCACTGAAATGAGGTGGGTGCAAGTTGAATTTTGTGGGTAGAGGGGTCTCAAAGCACATTCTCCGAGGTTAGTGAGTGCAGAATATTGCTAAGCACGGCACTGCACTGAGTAGAATGTAAGGACTACCTTTTCTTTCAAAGGTCATTTAGATAAATGACAAAGGATTTTCAACCCTTCAGTGACTTTTTGGACACTCTGTACTTATTTTGTTCATACAGGGTGACCACAAAAAAAAAAAGGGTCCCAATTCTAATTAGGCCTCGTTTCTTAGTGTTTTGTCCAAATGAAATGAAATTTTTGGTCAGAACTAGTTTATTATATTCAAAACATCACATCAAACAACTAGGG
>JAYKTE010418672.1:0-10505 GCA_036873565.1 Xipholeptos notoides
AACCCCCCCCCAAAGTTAATGAGCCTCATCTGCCCAAGACAGCTGAAAGGGATTTGGACTTGTGTTATACGATTCCAGAGTTCAAGCTTTTACCACTTGTCCACACTTGCTGCCCACAAGGTCTCATATTAGGAATTTGAATTGCTTCAATTGAACACAAGTGGCATAGCAAATGGAGGGGGTGTGAGAGGCGACCCACCCCACCCCAGGCAGCACATTCCAGAGGGGCCGCATTTTAAGGGGGTAAAATAGAAAAAAAAAGAGCCAGTTAATTTTTTTTTTTTTTGATAATTTAAATTATACGTTTTTTTTGTTTTGAAAAAGATTTTTGGTTTTCTTTGTCCACTATTACTGTATATATATGAGTCATGTAATAAGATGAAAGTCTAGGACTAATAGCAGCACCAAGCTAAAATTAGATCTTTGATTGTAGTACCACAAAAAATAGATATTTTGCTTTTTTTTTAAAAGTTTTGAAGGTTAACGAAGGATCAACGGCCAGAAGTGGGTGGCAAATCTTACGACCGCACTGAGTGGCAAAAACAGTTGCCACACCACTGATTGAACACAATTTTTTGTTTCACTAATTGAAGTAGACATCTTAACATGATAGAAACATAAACCAGAGCAGCTCTTTAAATCAAATAATTAAAGACTATAATTGTTTTGTAATAAACTTAAATAAACTATAAACATATGTTTCTTTAAGGTTTTATTACCATGTATCCTAGCGATGGATTAGTTTGAAGTTCATTATGGGAAGACAGGTAGATAAGTTTGGCAATGATATTCATGATATTAAAGTCTGCTTTATCTTTATTTGTATTTTTGTATTTTCTTTAATGGTCCTATTAAATGAAAACATTTTTCTACCACTCTTTTGTTAAATGATTACCAGTTTACAGTATAACTATCAAGACTTCCTCATTTAGAAAATTGTTATTATCACTGAAAGTTCAAGAAAGTAGTTGATTTAAATGGCGGTGTCTTCCAGCTTCTCAAAGTCACTTCCTAATTCATCACCAGCTGTAATATCTGTTATATCTACTAGTCATGAACAAAATGGGAATTTTACTGATAAAAGAATAAAACAGTCTTCGGAATCACTTAATAGCGATGTTTCAAAATCTACCGATAAAATCACATCCTCTACTACTGAACTACTATCTGATCCACCTTGGTACAGTAAGTATTTCTATTCTTAATATTCTAAATTTCTAGTTATTTCTGTCCCTACCTTTAGATAGAGTAAGTATTTCAATTCTTAATATTCTAAATTTCTAGTTATTTTTTGGAATCCTTGAGATGAATTTTACAAGCGTTATTTGGACTATTGTTCTGATTTTTATTATTCTCTGTCTTACTATGTTTCAACTGAATTACCCTTCGGTCTTCCTCAGGTGACCTAAATTGTATCTATTTAACTGTTCCTGTGTTCTTCATTGTCAATTATTCAAATACTAACCCCACAACAATATACTTATTCAGACAAGTTTCATTAAAAAGAATTTTAATTTTCCTTTTCAATAGTTTTAATTCAATTTTTTCTTGTTCTCTAACAAGAAACTTAGTGGCTGGGTATAATTTGCAAGCTTCTTTCCAAAAAATCGAATTAAAAATATTGAAAAGGAAAATTAAAATTCTTTTTAATGAAACTTGGCGGAATAATGATATTCTACCTAAATATACAAAATTTAAAATATATATATATGTTATGACTACAACCCTGGGTTTCCGCAGCGATGTGCTTTGTCAGGCAGTCAGTTTGAAAATGGGATTAAAACGATTTTTTGGTGTTTATAGATAGTTTTAATATATGCAGTTGTTGTTGTTGTTGTTATTGCTGCTACTGTTGTACTGCTATTATGAGATTCGAATTCATCTATCCCTTCCTATTTTCTCTCATCCCTTTCTACTTCATCACATCCTATATATATATATATATATATAATATTTCATTAAAAAAATAATTTTTCTTTTTAATATTTTTAATTCAATTTTTTTTCTTGTTTTCTAACAAGAAATTTAGTTGTGAGGTCGAGTGTCTTAATGTAATTTTCCAGCTTTCCCCTAAACATTTTTGGTTCTCCTTGAGCATCCTCAGAGATGAAAATTTCTTGTCAGTTACATTCTAGGTTTTTATGTTTTGATTTTGTTGTTGTAGTAGTTAAGATGTATCTTCTTGCATTTTTTTCAAGTGTTCTTTTTGGCATGTTTTGTAAAACATTTGCTTGTTTTTTAATTAAAATATATGAAAGATTCTGCTGCTATAGTCGAAAGTTATTTTGTAAAGTTTTCGGTTTTTGTTTTTAACATGCTTCTAGTATTGCTAGCCTCTTGTAGTTATTGCATTTTTCTATTATTTTAGTGTTGTTTATCAATAATTGTTTGCATTCTTCTAGTGTTGTTTTTATATTCTTATGTTGGTGTTCTATGTGTTTTATGATGGCGTTAGTGTTGTTTTGGTATGTTGTTAGTTGTCTACCTAGTTTTGTTCTGGTGTGGCCAATGTAGCTTATATTTTTTTAGGAACATTCCTCAAGTTGACAACTAAAATGGTACACCACATTGGTTGTATCAGTCTTACTTATTTTATTATGATTACGATTTCTAGTTATTAGGTTTTTAGTTCAATATTTTTCATAGTATATCATTAATCTAATTTTTATATCTTTTTAAAAATTCTCTTTAATGAAATATGTCTTAATAATGATATTCTGCCTATATAAATATATATATATATTCAGACATATTTCATTAAAAAGAATTCTAATTTCCCTTTTTAATATTTTTATCTCAATTTTTTCTTGTTTTCTAATTTTAATGAAATATGTCTGAATAATATTCTGCCTATATATATTAAGCTTAAGCATATATATATATTGGCTGTTGTAGGTTCGTAACTTTACTTTAGCTACGAGGCACTACTCTCCCCTCCTCCTCCTCCCAAGAGGATCAACAAGGGGTTGGGGTAACTTTGAATAAGTTATAGAAAAAACAGCTAACTCGCAAGCGAGTTACTAGTGACGAAGCGGTTAGCACGCTGGACTGATGATGAATCAGTACGCGTTCGATCCTGACTAGTGCTGGACTCGTGTTTGTGTAGCCGTCCTGATGAGCCATGAATAGCGAAACAGGCCTGTCGACGGATTGCAATATTTTATATACGCTCTCACACCCGATTGAGCACTTTAGCGAGTGGCTGTTGTAGGTTCGTAACTTGTTTACTTTAGCTACGAGACACTACTCTCCCCTCCTCCTACGAAGAGGATAAACAAGCGGATGGAGTAACATTGAATAAATTGGGGTATAAGTTATCTATTTAAAGCGTTTTTTTCTATTTCTGCCTGAGGACTTAACTTCTATTTTCTAGATGAATGTGCCTTTAGAAAACAAAGACCTAAACTACATCACCATGTATCAGGTAGAAGGTGAAAGGGCACACCAGCCCAAATATAGCAATAAAATAGAAGACGTTATAATCTAAATAATCACATCAAAAAATAATATACTTCAAATGAAATAATTACTTATTTAGATTCAATGTTTTGGGTTTTTTTGTTTTTTTTGGATTACTAAAACCATTAGCGTTTAGGATTAGGGCTAGCAGATATCATCCTAAAATCAATTCCTTTGTTTCACTAATATGATATTCACAATTTGGACTATTTTTCTTATTTTCAATTCAAAATTTTTCTTTCAAATCAAGTTTTATTTACAATTATTTTGCCAACTTTTAGAAATGTTTTGACATTATAAAATAGGATTAAATAAAAGAAATATTTTGACATTATAAAATATGATTA
The DNA here is from genome assembly GCA_036873565.1 of Xipholeptos notoides. Lineage (NCBI taxonomy): Eukaryota > Metazoa > Mollusca > Cephalopoda > Idiosepiidae > Xipholeptos > Xipholeptos notoides. The sequence goes on from JAYKTE010418672.1 coordinate 3,807, forward strand.
AATAAAAAGTATATTCTTTAAATAATAAGTTGCAAGGTAAATAAGTAAAAAGGCTATATTTGCGCATGTTTCTTGAAGATGAAGAAGAAGACGTTTTATTTTAAGTACAAGTCAGGTAAAAATGAAATAATAAAGTAATGACTTAAAAACGTCTCCTCCAATTATTAAATTTTCTTAATGGAAGAAAATACTTCAAAGACAACCGTTTTTCAAAAAAACAAAGGAACACCAGCATAAGTATATTTTATTGTACTTTTGATCAAATAATATAGATATATATTTAATTTGTAAGTATAAGATGCAATAATTTCACATTGTTTGGTTGTTTTTCAGCATTCGAAAAGGTTGACCTATACAAATTAAGTATTTAATTGCTTATATTGTAACTAATGAGTTAGAAAAAAAATATCTAAATAATTTTTAGTACAACCTACAAAACTATCTTGAAGCCTAACAAATCTAATAAAATATTTAATGAAATAGAAAATTACAAAATTTGGCTGAAAAGGAATTTTTTTTTCAAATTACCAAACAAGGATGAAAAAGAAAGAGAAAACATTGGAATTGATAATTTGTTAATGAACAACAAGTTAAAACTGTAAGAGAAATTAAACAAAAAATTATCAAAAAAATTTTAATTGGTTTTATAGATCTATTTTTTATGACTGTTCATCCTTTTAACTGCTACCATTATAACGTTTCGTCCGATGAAGGCTTCGGTCTTCTTCAGGTAATCGAATTCAGTAACCTTCACAGATTCCAAGGCTTAACACTCTACCCAATCATGGTTAACAGAATGAGAGCATGCTACCTCCATGATTTAAATAAAGGGTTAAGTCCAAAGTTCTGTAAAGATTCCTGATTACAACAAGAAAGAAGGTTTTCAAGTTAAATCACCTGAAGAAGGCTGAAGAGTTTATTAGCCGAAATGTTGTGAAGGTAACAATGAGGACAACAATCTGGAAAATAGATCTACAAATTATCAAGCCTCATCCCAAAGATTCTGAAAAACCATATCAATTGATTTTGTTTTTCATTTTCATAAAAATAAAATAAATAAAATCCAGAAACTTACCTGACATAGAAAAAAAAACAAAGAAAGAACTTGTCACAGAGGCTTATCTATTAATGATTGGACACCAAGAAAAAAAGAAGTTTTTGTGAAAATAGTGAAGATGGTAAAAAAGTGAAAACACACTTTGATGAGACATAAAAAAAGCTTACAATAACATACACTGTAGCAGCTAAAATAGTGGTGAGTTTAATTAACAGTACCAACAAGATTAAAGAGGGAAGAGATTCTTTAAAGGTCATCTTAGTTGTTTTAAGAGTTAAAAAGATGGGGGGGGGAGAAAGTGTCTATTTATGGTTCATCCTTATGCCAAGTAAACTTTTTTGTTTTAGTAGACATTTTTAAATTCTCAGAACCTGATCATCATATAAACCAGGGGTTGGCAACCTTTTGGAGAGTGAGGGCCATACAGCTATGTAGAGTCATGGAGGAGAGAACCAAACAGCCATGGCTGCATTATGATGAAGAAGAACCATTTTTTTGAATATGTAAATAAATTATGATCGGGAAAATTGTCCATTAAGAGTAAATAATGTAAAATATTCAATTTCATTTTGTAGACTCTAAACAGGGGTTAACAAAATTTTGTAGAGTGAAGGCCAAACGGGTGACGGCTGAAGGGTTTATCGGCTTAAACGTTGTGAAGACAGCAATAACAAGGATGAGGACAGCAGTCGAAAAATAGTTGTACAAATCTACCATTTCATTTCCATAGGTCCAGCTAGTCAGCATTTTATTATTTCTATTTTACTTTAACTTAATCTATGATGTTATTTCCATGAGTCTCACTAGTCAGCATTGTATTATTTCTATTTTAACTAACTCATTTATGATATCAACAGAAAAATTCCTTCCTCGTCAGTTCCAAATCAAAGTTTGCTTTATAAAGGCTTTCTTCTTATTTAATATTTCTGGCTTTTTTTCTAATTTAGTCATAAATGATAATATTTTGACTTTTTGAGGGCTACAAGCAGTTCATATCAAAAGCAATACACGGGTTCATACGAAGGCGAAAGTAGGATTGAGAGAGAGAATAGCATTTGAGATTGTGAACCAAGAAGAGAGGAGTAATAACACATACCATGATTTTGTTAAGGGTGTATCTCTTGAAGACAATATCCTTCATGAGCATTTCATAAGGAGTCAACTCATACTCCCCTTCCAATGAATGCGCACAATGTTCAACCTTCTTAAGTTTAACACCATGCCGCAGTTGTTTCATGATTTGAATCCACAACCGAGCCTAAAACAAAAGAAATTAAAATAAAGAAGAAAAAAAAAGAAATTGAAACATGAAATAGAATTAATCAAATATACAAAGAATATATTATGCAATTAAAAGGAAACAATTGACAGGTCTTCAGACCTAATATATTGTGATGGAAATAATATAATGAATTTAAGAATTCATATGATAGAATCTAATGAATAACTGACAGGTCTACAGACCTAATATATTGAAATGAAAATATAAAGAATTTAGTAACTCATATGATGGAGTATAAAGAACAACCTACTGGTTTTCACCCTAATATATTGAGATTAAAATATTATTATTATGAATTCGGGTATTTGTATGACAGAGCATGAGAAAAAAGTGACTGGTTTTCAGATCTAATATATCTAGAGGACAATATTATGAATTCAAGAATTTATATGAACTATAAGGAGCATTTCACTGGTCTTCAGACCTTGTGTAGGATTACAATACTTTAATAAAAAAAAAAATAAAAAAAATAGAATAAACTTAACAGGGAATGAAAGAGGTTGATAGAATTTAATTCATTCTTTACATACATATTGTATATTTATTATGGTGATCAAAAAAGGGGCGGGAGAATCCATATTTTAGTGCTATTTAAAAACTTCATTTTTGATATCTAGCCCTTGGTTTCAAAATACAATTTGGGTAAAGATAATTCCAATCATTATTGTTGGTAAGGAAGTAAAGCCTGCAAATTTGTTATCAAAGGAATGAATGCCTGTTTGTGTATAATTAATGTTACCCAGAGAAATTCCTTTTGACAAAAATCTTAGTGTCAGACATAAATACTCTATGGATCACTGATTTTTTTCTTTTTACTGTGTTGTTATTGTTGAGCAGGAAGACCTCTTACCTGTTCAGGCTCAGATTAATCATCTCAGAATTTATAGAATTTTCACAATATCAGAGTGCACAAAGATACTCAGTCTTCACCCTAGGCAGTAACTCATTTCGAGGACATTGTTAGCCGCTAAGCAGATCACCTGATCAGTCGGTGTGACGGAGTAGTAGTGTGTAGAGGTAGGTAGGGCATGTCGTTTAGTTTGAAGTCCTTGATGGATTTAGACTATTCATTAAACAACTGACCGACCAGCATGGTACAGTACCTGGTATTCCTAAATGGTCACCCATCTTAGTACTGAACAGGCTTAAGTTGCTTAACTTTGGTGATCTGATAGTAACCAATGTCTCCAAAGTGGATTGTTCCTACTTTTGCCGTATTGTAAACGAGATAAGGAACGAGCCAAGGGGAGTAACTCTTGGTGCTTTGAAATTTAATAAAACAACAGTTATCTTTCATTGATCAAAAAGAAAATATCAAAAGAAAACCTGCCAGTTTTCTTTTATGCTTGAATTCAGTCTAAACTACATATATTCACAATTTATTCATCACTAAAAATTTACGGCTAGGAGTTCATCAGTACCGTGCTTAACAACACTATGGCTCCACCACAAAATTCACCTTGCCTACCCCCAATGTACTGAAGGCTTCTATCAAAGAAAGAGAGAGAGAGAGAGAGAGGTTGATAGATATATATTTCAATATACAAGTACGATAATAATAACTTTCCAAGTAATCCTAATAACTATTTTGTTAATTTTTTTTCTCTAAATCTGTGGAGCCAAGGAGCCTTCTAAGCACAGCCCTGGGGTTCATAACTCTTAAATCTAAATATCTAGAATCTTTAATAGTTCTTAACTGATGCGATGAAACTAATAAGTTAAGCAGAAAAATCAAAACAGAACTGAACATTTTTTAAATAAAAGAAAATGAAAGGAAAAACAAATGAAGGAAAATGTTTTTAAAAAAATATGAATAAAAAGAAAAAAAATTAAGGAAAAAAAATGAAAGAAAAATGAATGAAGGAATTTTTTTTCAAATATATGAAGGAAATAATGTTTTTTCCAAATATGAAAAAAAAAAAAAAATGAAGGAAAAAAGAACAAATGAAATAATTTTTTTTCCAAATATGAAATAAAAAGTAAAAAAACTGAAAGAAGAACAAATAAATGAATGGATTCAATTTTTTTTTTAAAAGGAAAAAATGAAGGAAGTCATAAAAAAGTTTTTTTATTATGAAATAACAAAAAAAAAAGAAAGGAAAAGGTATAAATAAGTGGAAGAAAAATAAAAAAAAGAAATAAATGAATGAAAAAATGAAGGAAGAAGGGAAAAACGAATAAAAGTAATCAATGTGTCTTACCCAATCAGATCTTTCCAAAGCTTCTAATCTTTCAATTTCTTTATGTTTCTGTCTTTGTTTTTCTAAAATCTTTAAAAAAAATTAAAAACTCATTAAAAAAAATTATTTTTACTTTATTTCAAAAATTTATCCAATGCATTTTTCAAGTAAAAATCATTTCCAATGCATTTTGATAGTAACAGTTCCAGGTAAGTATTGTCTGACGATGGGTGTTTCAATCCTATCTAAGGGCAGTAACTGGGGATACATTTTCAGAACTCAACGTTACTATCCGATCATGGTTAAAGCCTCAGAAGAAGGCCAGAGGATTAGTTGGTTGAAAGGTGGTGAAAACAACAACAACTATTAAGATGAGGACAACAGTCCTAAAAAACATACATACAGATTAAAAGCTCTTTATAATGAGAAAAAAAAATTAGTCCATTTGTGAATATCAAACACAAATGGGAATACAGCCATATCTCCAGATATGAATGCCACAACATATGATTTTTTTGTAATGCAGCAAAACTTTTCGCTAGATTTATGCCTTGGGATATGACAAATAATTTGAGATATGACGATCAATGTTTCAAAACCTCAAAATTTGCAAGATGCCATCAGTAGGTGGCAGTGCATTGACTCGGCTAGAGGAGTATTCATTCGTTTCTTTGTTTGGCTAGCTGAACACAGAGTACACTGAAGAGTAGACCTAAAAAATTAAAATAAAAGCTTAAAAAGTAATTTGCATTTATCTTGGCCTTTCTAGTCTTGCGTGTGCGTGGTAACCTAGCTTCTCTCCCTCCCCACCCCTCTTGGTATGCATCCTATTCACTATTAGTGCTCTCTCAGCTGGTGAGTACAACTCAAGTCTTCGTTGTTGTTAGTAACATTCATTATTGCAATATATACATATTGGTGTTTTTACTCTATAATTACTGTACTATATATGATTTTAGTTCCATATAAAGTAATTTTAGGATATTTTGGGTACATTTGGAAGGGATTAATTCAGTTTCTTTTAATTTAAATGGAAATGATTTTCTGGAGATATGATGGCAGTCATGGAATGAATTAAATTCTTATCTCAAGGTATAGATCAATGGAAAAATTGGTTCAAGTAGTAGCAGCAGCTGTCTCACCATGTTTTGGCCAACTAATCCTCTGGCCTAGTTGGGCAGGAATTGAAACTCCTATCTTCAGACAATGCTTACTTGGAACTGTAGAGACCTAATGCCTCTATCTACCGTGCCACAGACTAACAGACTACAAGGGCAATCAAGGTTGGATTTTGTGGTTTTAAAATCCAATTTGTGTTCTTATCAGGTATTCCATAGTCAGGTCCATACCGAATGGTAATTGTATTTTTTGGGAGTCCTTAGAGATAAGGCTTTTTATTCTGTGTATTCATTTTTTGCGGACAGTTTTCCTTATCTTCATAGTTATTGTTTGAGTAGTGCAAAATTTAGTGAAACAACAGTGATGAAGACTAGAATAACAGTCTACAAAAAATGAATATGCAGACTATGAAGCCTCACCTCAAAGGATTCCCAAAAAATACAACAAGGGTCAGTGTTCATTACTTTTGTCAGTGATGGTTATGCTCTTATATAACATTTTCACAGTCAAGGCATCCATGCCCCTCACATGACTCCATCAATTAAGGGGTCAGCTATTACAGCTCAAGATAAAACTCCTGCAAAATAAAAAAACTCCCCTAAACTCAACCCAAATCAAAAAACTTCCTCAATATCCAACCAAATGATAAAACTCCTTCAATTTACACCCAAAACCAAAAAAATAACTAGAAAGTTTTAAAAGCTTTCACAAAACTTACTTTTTTTCCAGTTGAGACTTTGTCAAGAAATGTGACTAGTTCAAGGGCTTCTGCAAATAGTGCTCGACAAACGGCTCTATAGTGATGTTGAGGGTCCTGCTGATTGGACAGATGCTTCTTGCACATCTGAAATAAAAATTACAATAATTCTTCAAATTAGTTTCATTCAAAATAGATAAAATATTTAAATCTCAATACAAAGATTTGAGAACCAAAAAATCCCTTGTGTGAATTTATGGGATAAGTCTTGATTATTATTGAAATGATTTGGACTTTTATTCTCATCTTTATTCTTATATTCACAAAGTATATTGCTTATGTGAATTAACGGGGCATTACTGAA
>JAYKTE010418783.1:0-10504 GCA_036873565.1 Xipholeptos notoides
TATATATATATATATGTACATATACATATATGTATGCATGTGTGTGTATAAATTTAGGTATGTACATATATGTATGCATATATATGTTTGTATACACACAAATATATATATATATATATGTATTATTCAATAAATACACATACACATATGTCTGTATACATTTGGAGAAGGAAAGAAACTGGCCAATCTTTCATATTGCTGTTAATTTAATATAATATAAGTTATGCTTGAGTAATTGTTAACTCTGCAGACATTTTGATATTCCTGTTTAACTTTCCTTCTAGAAAGGCTTGTTCATTTATTTTAAAACTATTGTAGAAATAGAATGCAGCATGAATTAGCATTTTTTAAAAATGTTCACATATTTCTAAAGACAGTTAAGAATAAGATATATTCAGTACATTTGTTTTGTATTCAAGTTGTAAATTATAATGATGCCAGAAGAACTACTATTTTATTTAGTCTTCTTTTTTTTATCAATAGATTTATTAATCAATTTTTATGTTGCTTTTCATTGAGCTTAATAATTCTGTCTGTGCTCCAATAGGCCTGACTGGTCATGTTATATGCTTGTAATTGACTATAGAAACAACTCCTTGTCAAACAAGCATACTATTTTTTACTTACAAATTGACGCACATACACTTTCTCCAGCATGTGTGGAGCATGACCGAAAACTCCTTTTTGGGAGTAAATAAAAGGCAGGGGAAAATGCTCCAAACACAGTTTTATGCAGGTCCTGAAAAAAAGAAGAAAAATGAAAACTAACATGATTGTAAGTAATCTTTATGCTCAGAGAGAAAAATGAATATTCAGAAATTTAAAAACACAAACCAAATCAAACATGGAGGGTTTCTATAAGCTAAACTAATATATTTGTGCCCTTAGAGATTAGAACTTCTGCAGCTTGAAATAACTGGCTCTAAATTAAACATTCCAAAAAAAAAAATAAAAATGACATTTTATTCTCCATTTTCTTTTTTATAAGATATAAGTACTTCTTCAAACAATTTGTTTGGTTGTACTAAATTCTGAAAAACAAACAAACAAATAAATAAAAAATATACTGTAAGTATAGTGATGGTTTATTTATCAAAAACTTTTAACCATTTTTTTTTATCCACGATACTTATAATGCTTTCTTTCGATCAAAGCAATTTTGTCAATTTTTGTATAGTATTACTGTTTAACTTCAATGAATATTTCCATTATATCTATTGGTCATCTCTTTATTAAATATAATCTCTATTGGTGAATGTTATCACATGTATATAGAGAATTATATTTTAATTTTTGTTCTTGATGATTTCTGTTTTAAAGTAAAATATTTGACCACTATTCAAGCTGATCCTCTCTCATAAGCTGGTATCAATATTTTTATGTCTCTGATATGATATAAATGCCTATTAAAATTTGTCAGAAATCTGGATTACGGGATTAGAGAAGATTTGAATATTTTGGTTCATCATGAATTTGCTATGGAAGTTATGCAATATTGCAGAACAACAAAGTGTTATAAAGGTTTGCTTTTTGATCTTCATTGAGATAGTTTGCTAAATTAAATCCAATAACAATTCTATTTATGAGTATATAAACATCAATTTACCTTTAATTTTTTTTTAAAGTTTTGCTTTAACAAATAGTTTTATATATTTTTTAAATAAATATAGGATTTTATCTACTAAATATATTTTTATGAATAGTCTTTATTCAAAAGCCATTTCATGCTTGTTTTATCAATCTATTAAAAAGATAAGATCCTATAGTTTTCACCTTTTCTTTAAAAAAATCCATGTTAATTTCTCTACTTCTGTTTATCTAGCCAATGTTGTAACAAGTATAAAAGGTTGGATAATGTAGATTCAAAAAAGATTTACAATAAAAACAAATTTGGCAAGAATATTTTAAAATAGAATCATTTTTTTTTTCAATAAAATTGATAAAAGTTAAGATAAATATTTTGGTAAAATAGTTCAAGAATTCTTCAATTCTGAATCTTCATTTTATATTTTTTATTACAATGTCCTTTCTTGACAATTTTAGAAGATTAGTAATTCATTGATTAAAAAGAATTAACTTCTAAAAATTTTAAACATTTTTAGAATTATGTATCTCAAAGGCTCAAGAAGGATTAAACAGGTAGCCTTCCTGGTGATGACAACCCTTCCTCGTGTAAACAAACTGCCAGGGACTGGACAACACAAAGGATTTTAACACGCAAAGGTGCCATAGACTTTGAGAAAAGGAAAAGGGAAAGTGAAAAAGCAAGAAGAATAGAACGAGTAAAACAGCCCCGTTCTCTGCCTACACTCCCTTGCAAACACTGCCTACAACTCTTCCACCATTGATTGGGCCTTGGAAGCCATGTAAAATACAGGCATCATCAAAAATAGGGGATAAGCGATGGACCCAATACTCGGAAATGAGTGGGTACAGATGATGTAAAGGATTTGAATACATTAAAGGTCTCATTGATTTATATTGAATTAAAAATTTAGAAATTGATATGTTTAACTTCTCAAAATTCATTAGTTATAATCTGAATAGTTTACCTAAAAATATAAATACTTATCTATCTATATAAAACAATAGTACTTTCCTACTTCTACACAATCTTCAGAGAAGTCCACTTGGGGCAGTGGATAGGCAGTTGGACTTCGGAATCATATTACGTGAATTCGAATACCAGTCGTTACGTTCACATGAATCCCCATATCACCTCCAGCTATGTATTAAATAGTGCTTACTATCTTCTTTAAAAAAACTATGTGTGGACAAAAAAGAATGTTTATCAAAAATAATTGTTATTAGCATTAAATGACCTAAAAGGTTGATATGCCGTAAAACACAAACAAACAAAAAACATAAGAATTAATAGTCTTTATTGCACTGAACCCATAGCTAGATAAAACCTGTAAAACTTTAACAAAAATGTTCATATTTTTTTCTCTTTAATTCAGGTTTCTTACAAATTAGTGATTGTTCCTTGGATCACTTAATTATCATCAGCTTTTGAAAGAGATTCATGAAGTAATTGCAAATTGTAAATAGTTTGAAGATAATTTTCCTCTCCTTATTTGACTGCTGAAAAGTTTCTTTCAGTAACTGACAGATTTTTAAAGAATTTTTGTTCACATTATGAACCTTATTGTTTAAAATTGAAAAAAGATGTCAAGGTTCATAAAAACTAAAAATTAATTTAGACTTTGTTCAATTATTTTTGTCGTGGAAAGAAAAAGAAAAAAAAAATTAAAATTTGTACAATTTTGAATAAGGGAAACAGAATTTTTTTAAATTAGAAATATACCAGGTGGTGCATCTAACATGCTAGATTTAAAATTTTGATAATTTTCTTTCCTCACAACGGATTTTCTTGAAAAAACTTTAGTACAAATTAAATACAATTGTAAGATTTTATCATCCAAAACTTGAAGAGTGGGGCAGTGGATAAGCAGTCGGACTTTGGAATCATGTTACACGAGTTTGAATCCCAGTCCTTCCATGTATGCTCACATTTGGATTAATACCCTTGGAAAGGTATAAATTCCCACTTTCCCTTGAGCTATGGGTTAAATACAGCACATTGTGTTAAAACTATGTGTGGACAAAAAGATTATCAAAAATGATTGTTCTTGACATTAAATGACCTAAAAAGGTTGATATGCCATAAAACACAAACAAATAAACAAAACTTGAAGAGATTTGAGGCATTTGTAGCTTTGATGTGCACATTGATATGATCCCAAATTAATCTCTTTATGTTCCCATGATATGCCAAAAAGTTTTCTGATACATTTGGGTTATAATCTTTGCAAAGGTACCTCTGATCCACTCCTGTATCTCTGCAACGGTCATTGGTTGCATCACATATACTTTCAACTTCAAAAACTTCTTCAAAGAAAGTTAATCAATTAAATCCTATAGTTGTACCTCCATCATTAGAAGATAGGAGAGGAAAGAAACTTATTGAAGTGTAAAATCAAGTATATTTAGTGCAACAACAACCTGTATACATAACTGAAAAAAACCAAAACAAGGCAAGTGAGCCTAAATCTGGTTTGAAAACCATTGTGATATCTGTTGAAGTATATAAGTAGTTATTCTTTCTCCCCCAGTCCCACCCTTTTTTTTCATGATACAAAACATAATTTGGTCAAGACTAAACTTGAGTTTTACTTGACATTTTCTGAACGAGTAGTGTATTTAATTCTGCAGCAATACAAATGAAGAAAAAAAAATCTGCAAATAGAAAAAGAAGTTTGTGATAAAAGTTAGGAAAAGAATTGATTCATAAATAAATCCAAAAATTTTATTCTGCTTATCTTGCCAATCAGTTGACTGCAATGCAAATGCTTTACTTTACTCCTAGCTGTGGCATTGGTAATGTCATATTGATTGACATAAACTAACACAAAGTCATTAATTGATGTTGAATATCTATTATTTATGTCCAGATTTTTACTTTGTTACCTATGACTGTTTGTACATTTGATTTGTCTAAACTAATTTTGTAAGCTGAAAGATTTTTTTTCTTTCAACTTGGGAATAGGCAAAAGTACAGTGGAACCTCGGTTTTTTAACATCCCAGGTCTTGTACAAATAGGTATTCGAACCGAAAAATTGAGAAATTTTTGCATTGGTTTTTGAATGAAATTTGGATTTCGTACCGATCCCAGGAAATGAAAACATGTAAAATATGCGATGAGAGATTATAGGTTAAATGGATTCGGATTTCAAACCAATCGCTTTTCGAACTCAGTTCCTGAATGAATTAAGTTTGAGAACTGAGGTACCACTGTATGTATTTAATGATTGAAGTTTTTTTGGGGTTTTTTTAAATCTAAATTCTATTTAGAAACTCTTGTCATTGTAAAATGTTACTGCTGCTGTTGTTTTCTTTATTTGCTTTGTTGAATATTTCATGCTTTTATGTTAACAATGTTGAGTATTCATAGTTTAATGCATCTGTTATTATGATATTTATTACTGCTTGTTTTTTTGGGTTTTTTTTATAAATATAACAATCTAAGAATTTGCATGTGAATTCATTTCATATTTTAGTTCTTGGGCAATTTTAAATTAAAACAACTTTGTTTTTTTTGTTTTTTCTTTAGTTTTTTTGTGTCTTTTTTTATGTATCATATTTTTCATCAAACCAAGACAATCCAAGAAAAAAAATGAAAATTTTCCTTGTAAGTTTTGTTTGTAATTATCCACCTTATTTATCACAGATTTTTGGAAAATTTTTAGTAATAAAACAACAATTTTTTTCCCTCAATTTTTATAGGAAAAAAAAGTGTCATGAATAAAAATTGTATGAAAATTTCTTGATTATTTGTCAAGGTTTGTTTGAACTTTAAATTGTAACCAAAAGGAATTGTCTTTAAGTGAAAAAAAAGTGTTTCCTCTTTTAAAAACGTTTTTGTTTGAATTCAAAGTGGGTTTTAATTCAATAATTTTGTGTCTTGAATCTTGATATCAATTAAAAAAATATTTGTTATGTATTGTAAGAATCGAAGATTAATGAAATTTTGTGATTAAAGGTTTTTTTTCCATACTTCAAAGCTACAATCATAACTTCTTGATTTGTTCAGAGAGAAAATAATCTTTAACAACTTTTTAATTTTTATTTTATTGATTAGAACATTCATATTATTTTGGCTCAAATTTATTTTCTCATATTTTTAGGAAGTTGGTAACCAAAGATAAGACACATTTTCAAAACTTAATGTACATTTTTATTTTGTATCAAAAAATTTTTTTAATATTTTGAAATGTGATATAAAATACATAATTTTTAAAAAGAAATTTATAAACTGTTAAAATCTAAGTATCATTTTTGTTTTTTTTAATTTTATTTTCCTTTTTTTTTTTCAATTACCATTCACTTTAAACAAGAATTGAGAAATTGCATTCCTTCCTTTTGTTTATTTTTTGTTTACTATTTTTAGGGCTATTTTCCAAGATTAAAATCTTTTATTCGAAATGTCCATGAGGAAAGTGCTTTCATATTCAGTATGGTAGCTTGGTGTGAATTTGTGTTAGATGTGATTGGGTTGTTAGTATTTAATGATTGTAAATTGCATTACTTAACGAAGGAGCCATAGTGTGTTCTATTTCATTTTTTTATGGGTTCTATCATATTCAATCTGCAAAAATGGTCATCTTTTCACAGACTCGTGTTTACCTATGATAATGGTCACAGTCAACTTCCATGTAAATGAATGTGATATTTTAAAACAAAAAACGGGAATATAAATTAACAAACTATTAGAATATATGGAACTATCACTGATATTAACTTTACTTTATACAATGATTTAAACAGTCTCTTTAAGAAAATTTGATGTGTTCAGTGTCAATGATTTAACATTCAATAAAAATTGGATAACCAACAGATCATCTGTGGGGAAGTTCACTTGGGACACTCGATAGACTGTTGGACTTTGGAATCGTAATATGCGAGTTCAAATCCCAGTTCTGTTTACATTCACATTTGGACTAATGCCCTTGGGAAAGGTATGAATCCCCACATTCCCTCCAGCTATGGATTAAATAATGCATATTGTGTTATTAAAAAAACTATGTGTGGACAAAAAGAAACGTTTATCTAAAAATGATTGTTATCGGCATTAAATGACCTAAAAAGGTTGATATGTCATAAAACAAAACAAACAAGATAATCTGTTTTCATGAATTTAATACACTTTTAAAGTTAAATCTGTCCTGTAGGTTTGCTTAGAAAATGACCTTTGTTGTAAGGTCTATTTTTATATTAAAGTAGCTCGTCAGGGTAACCATCTCTGAAGTTGACCAATCTTCAATAGCCTTCGTTCAATTAATAATTACTTGATAATCTTATAAAATAAATTCATGAATATACTTGGAAAATATTACCACAGTTGAAACATTTGTTTAAAAGACTTGTAATTGCCTCAAGTTAATATACACAACATATTGTTTTGTGATTTTAAACTAACAGTTCATGCTGCATGGTAACAACTGGTTGGTAGGAGCTACAATGTATAATCAATAATTTCCAGAACTTTTTTTTGGCTGTGCTTGGGGGTCAAAAACAATTTAAGAGGATTTTTGAAAAAATTGGTCCATATTTTATATAATGTCTTCCTTTTAGACAAGATAAATGTTATTATTAATTTGAATGTCCAACATCAGACAGCACAAATCTGTTGATGTTCTTTACTTTTGTGATAAGTCATGTCCTTAGATATGTTTTTAACAATTACTCCATATAATTTTACTTTAAATTGCCTATTTTGTGCTTTTTGTATTTCCTGTAGCTTACTCAAATCTGCTTATAAGTGAGAAAAAGGGACAAAAAAATAAAAAAAATGAAAATAGGCTGAAGTTGCCAATGTTTTTTAGGGTTCTTGAAATTGTTATACTCCTGTTCCGAAATAATGTTTACATATTGCCATGACTTTTTGTTTCAAAATAATGTTTACATTTTCAAACTTTTATACACCAAAAAAAAGTATTTATTAAGTAAAATAACATTTTATTTAAGATAAAGAGTATTCAATTTTACAGGGAATGCACATCAATATTTTGCTGAGCCATGGGAATTGCTTCTGGTCTGCAAGTTATGGATACTGGAAGAATACCATTGTTGCAAAGCTCTGCTTTGCCAATATGTTGCAACTTATAATTATTTCCTCCCTTCACAAGGAACCAACATTTCCCTGGTGCCTCTATCTATCCAGGAAAATCCTGAAAGCTTAGAGTTCACCAAAGACAATGATAATTGGAAAAATTTATCCCGAATGTAAACATTATTTCTGAATTTAATAATTGGGTTTCTCTCTTTAGATAGATTCTAACAGATAGAAAAATAATATCTTCTTAATCTGAGATTATCTTACTTTTTTACCAAACAAGCAAAACCATTTGTCTGCTTGTAATATCTGGTTTATTAGCAGGACATGGGAGTATATGGCCTAAGTAGTAAAGGGTACTTATGTGATATTTTTAATTGGCTGGGGCTTGTATAAAGAATAGTCTCAGATCTTTTAAGTATCATTTTGTATAATTTATTGGAATTAATTGTGTATAGCATATTATAAAGATTAGTTTAAACTTGGAAAGTTTATTACTATGTTTTAATTCTAGAATTGTCCATTTCGAACTCTTGTGATATTGATGTTGTGTTCTTAAATTGAAAAAAATATTAACCCAGAAGACTGAAATGGAAATTTGAGATGAAGATTGCAATGAAAATTTCATTGGTTTGTCTTCCTGAGTATTAACTTCATTGTATAAAAATGACAAATCCTCACAGCTATAGTGCTGCTTATTATTATGATTATTATTATTATTTTCACATAGGTTATAAATTTGTAAAGAAAGAGTTATATTCAAACATTCAATTTTTCAATTAGCCTGGGTTATAAAGAACAATGAATTAGCGACAAGAGAAAAATTCCCTATATTCAACTTTCCCTTGTTGGCATTCATCATTTTTAGCACACATTTCTTAATGTGTCTATAATTTTTTTTGGTTTGTTTTCTTTTTTTTGTTCAAAATGTCTAAAATTTTTAGCACACTTTTCCTAATGTGTCTATATATTTTTTGTTTTGTTTTTGGTTTAAAATGTCTGAGATTGTTAAATTAATGGTGGGGTATCACTGGAGATTCATGTTCCTCTGTTTTAACCTTAGTTTAAAACAAGTATGTCTTTGATTATTTCTATAAAAATATCGGAAGTTTTTTTTGTTCCTTTTTGATTAAATAAATCCTTTTTAAAAAATGAACTAAAAACAATGTTTGAAATAAGTGAAGACAGCCAAACTTGATCTCCATAGATGAAACAGGTTTGATTATCTTGTTGTTTTTTACCTTTTTTAATTCTTATTTTTTTCCTGTAAATTCTATTTTCCTTAACTAATTGTGTTAGTTGTATTAGACTGATTCTTTGTTACAGTTTTTTAAATTTCTTTTACAGTTTTTTTTTTTTCAGTGTTTTGTTGCCTGCTATTCAGTGATGTGTCTTTGTTATTAATCTCGCTGAACTTATTAGCTATCCCTCTGGATCCTTGCTAATTAATTGGCCATTGTAGCTTTATGGCAGATGAATGCTACAACTTATATTTGTTTCATGGGTCAAATCATTTGTCAATTGTTGAAACCTAGACTACGACAAAGAAAAATTATAATACAATGAAAAGAAAAACAAAAACGAAATTAAAAAACAAAAAAACATGGGCAGGTTGAAAATTGTCTGAAATTCAATTTTTTTTACATATTTTTTTTCCTTTTCTTATTTCTCAGACCTGGGCCTCTTTATATGTTTTCTGCTATTGCTGTAGAGTTAAAGAGGCATCAAAATAGTTCACTGCCATTGTGAAGGCAGGAAAATAAAAAAAAAGATATGGTGGCACAATAATATGAAATGACATTCATATATTCCATTCAATAGACTTCCAAAAATTTTACACTTACTCTCTCTCACACTCACACTCACACACACACACACGCATATATATATATATATGAACAAAAAATACTATTGAGGAAATTCTTATCAAAAGTAATTTAATCTGAATCTTTCATCCACTGAGGGAGTTAAAAAGGTATATTTTGCATGTGTGGTAAAATGATGGGTATGTATGTTTGTATTTGGATGTCTATTTTCAATTGGGAGAGATGGAGATAAGTATTTTAAAAAAATAAAGAAACAATACTATATAAGAGAAAAATAAACCATAAGAATAATGATATTTGTGGTTTCTCAATGAAATGTACCTCCCTCTCCCATCACAAATAAAAACCAAACAAATTTATTCTGCGTTTTGTTCTGGTTAAAAAACTGAAAAAGGTTGAGTTTATATTTTTTTCTTTTTTTTTTTTGCCCAACATTTTTTTTAACGATATGAAATAGTTTTGCTCATTATAGACATTTTGTTACTTTTATCAAAAGTTTAATTTATTTGTAAATGTCTAACGATTTATGATCAAATTTCAATGACGGTCAATGGAAATGTGTGCATGTATATATATATAGAGAGAGAGAGAGAGAAAAGAGAGAGAGAGAGAGAATTTATTTATGTGTGTGAAAATTTGTGTGTATGTATATGTGTTTTTATGAAAAATAATTATGTATATGTATCTATATAAACGTACATTCATGCATGCAGGTGTGTGTGTATATATATATATATATATATATTTGATTATATGTGGACGTATATGTATGCATATATATATATTGTTATGTGTATCTATATTCATGTAAATATGTATACATCTATGAAAATGTATTTATATGCAGGTATATGTATGTATTTATAACTACATATATCTGCATAGGTGTTTTTATGTATATGCATGCATGTATGCGTGTGTGTGTGTGTGCCAGTAAGTATATACTCATGGTTGTGTACAATCCTTACATTTCAGACATGTCAGGGTTGACCTTCTGTAAAGAAGTGACATTCAACACACACACACACATCCACACACATATATATATATAAACCAGATACT
>JAYKTE010418894.1:0-10501 GCA_036873565.1 Xipholeptos notoides
TTTTACTGATACTATCTATATAACTACTAATATAATGAAACCCAGTTTTAAATATTAACCATGTAGTGAACTAGATTAGATATATAGAGCAAGTACATATTCATTCTAATGACCTATTTTTAATGCTTTTATTAATTTTTATTGTACAGGTCTACTGGATAATCTTTTAGAAGCCAGGATCAAAATCCAGAAAGTTGTTTCATCTATAAATCAAATTCCCCAACCAAATATTTGGAATGATTTTATAACAGAAGGAGGAAACAAATATGTTTCGGTTGTCAGTAAGGGTTAGTATTTAACTGTTTGGACTTCTGTCAATAATGATGCATTTTTTTGAGACACTTCTGTTGCATAAATATATAAAGCAGGGTCACCTGACAATATGTTATGCAAATCCTGGCGCTTCACCATTTATCCAGTTGCAATAAATCAAATTAATAGAAATATTTTGATTGATTTTATGTCAAAGAAAATATAAAAACTGGAAGCGGATACCGGCTTGCCTGTAGGTTTGTCAGCTCTCCACTACTTAGCTTACTACTATCAACAGTGAAGTGGGGCTATGGTGCTGACCTCCACCCTGCCTTCCCACCTTCTCTACCTTCCCTTCTCTGTCTATTTGACTCAAGATGGTTGATATGCCGTTAAACAAATCAATCAATCAATCAATCAATCTCTGTCTATTTACGATTCTTTCTTTTTTTCTACCCTCCATGTTTCTTTGCTTAAAAGTTATACAGTTTCTTTACTTTATTTCTTTTCTTCTTTTTTTTAAAAATTAAATTTCATCCCAATTTTAATTGAAGTTTCTCTTTTCAATATAATAGAACATTACATTAGGTGATATATTTCTCACTGCCCCCACCCGCCACATGAAAACAAGTTAAACACACACACACACACATATATAAACATATTTTTTTTACATTCTCTTTATTCTCTTTATTCATTTTTTTTTTTTTTTTACCTTGCCTTTAAATTTATCCTTTCTTATTTCTTTTAATCAAATTTCATGCAAAAATTAAACTTTTTCTTCTCAATCTAAAGTAAAGCTTGTTACATTTAGCTATCAATTTTATCATTACCCAGAAAACAAAAATTATTAATTTTTATAACCTCACGAACTTAATGGCCAACTGAACTTCAGGGAGAGAGAGTGAAAAAGAGATACGCCACCTACTAGTTTTCTTCAATTCGATTTCTTTCTTTACTTTTTTTTTTTTTTTTTTAGAAAAGAGGTCGTTAAACCCAAGCAAACCAAACTTATTTTTTCTTTCTTTATTTCCTTGTTTGTCCATTGCTTTCTGTCCTTGATTCTTGTTTTGTTCTTTGTTTTTCTTCGCTGCATTCTAACTCAGTTTCTTCTCTTCTTTTCTTCAGCCTTGCCATTTTTTTCTCTCTCTCCATGCTCCATCCATGTCAGTTTGTTTGTTTGATTTGCATGTTCAGCTTTGTTTTCTTTGATTTTTTTTTCTCTTTGTCCTGTTTTTGTTTGTTTGTTGTTTTTTTTCATTTCTTTTCTTAGATCGTCTTTTCAAACTGTCCCAAGTGTGTGTGTATGTGGTAACATTTTCAGGGTTATCCTGGTCTCAGGCAGATATAGTCATTCTAAATTACAATGAATTGCTACTGTGTTTCAATAAATAATTTTTTTTTCAGTTATGCAATAAATAGTGAATTTAGTGTTGTTCAAAGTCCGTGTTGATGATTGAAATAAATTAATAAAAAAGGGATTTCTTTTGAAATTAAATGACCACAAAGGTCGATATGCCATAAAAACAAAAGACCACCAAATCTTCTATATGTTGGTGTCTTGACTTATGCAATTTTAACAGTACTGACACTTACGCTTTATTTCTTTTAATAAATGTATTAGAAATCTCAGCAAAAGTTTATTTCTATTGATAATCCTTATATGAAACAGCAGAAAATAAAACCCACATGAACCACCACCAATGACAAAACAAAGGCCATCAAATGATCACTATTATGGTATAATTTTTTTGTTTTTTGAAACCACTTCAAAGTGTGCCAGATTTCAGTAGCCACCTGCAGTTGTAAGAAGACACCGGTCATCTAGGATCCCCCTTGTCACTAGTACTATCTTCTCTACAATCAAGATAGTGGTGTCTGGAAAAAAGCATACCCCTCACACCACTCTAAAAAACTTCATTGCGCAAGAATCTTCTACCCAGTGCTGGTGTGATTGGACTTGAAATACCACCACTCTTACAGGAAGTGTAGCATAGGTAGGAGGAACATCTTTGTTGGCCACAGATGCCATGTGTCTGAGCCTAGTGGGCCATACATAATGAGACTCAGAAAAAGATGGTCATCATCGAACAGTGATTGACAACCGAAAGAAAACTATCAATATGGCAAAAGGTGGGCAAGACGTCATATGATTCTTAATCATCATATAATAGAAAACATTCCAATAGTACGTTCTAAAAAGGCATATAGGGTTTATTTCATTTTGGAAACTATATGCAGTAAATTAGATATTTATAAAAATATTTTACTATTTTATCATCTTCTTTCAGTTCAAGGCTCTGCCTGCAATTTGTTGAACTCTCTTGTCGAATTACAAACAACATTATTGATGAAGAATACGCAAAGTCAACACATTGTAATCGGAGGAAAAGCAAAAAATGAGTATGTAAATCATTTTACTGCATTTTGGGGTCTTTAAAGTTCAAATTTTTTAGCAATAACTAATCAAATAATTTCTGTGCATGTTGAATTTCCTCATTTAAAAAAAAATATTGTTTTCTTTGTGTCGATGTAAAAAATTATCTTTTATGCAAATTGACAAAATTGTAATTACTTAAAGGATTAAAGTTACATTTTTAAAGTGTTTTGTATAAAATCTTATTGAAATAAATATTATTAAATAAAGATTTATTTAATTTTTTCCAAAATATGTTGTTTATTAATAATCCCTATTAATCTTATCATATTTTCTGAGATTTTAAAATTTAAAAAAAAATGTACTAACGACTTTTTTATTTATCATAGAGTAGTTTGTAAATAAATCTAATTGTTTTTCCCTTGCTTTTTTGAATGGCTTGATATTGTAATTAATTAATTGGAATATGATTTATAATAATAGAGTTAATGAAAGCCTATAAACTAGTTTTCAAATCAATATTTATTTCTCAAGTCAAAACAAATCATTTAAAATTATGAATAAAAATAACTAGTTTCACATTTAAGAATATTGTAAACAAGAATATACATGATTTTCTGATCATTGCTGTCTTTATTTTTTAAAGTTAAAAATGAATTTCTCCTTATCAACAAATAATTTTAGTTTTTTTCTTCTACATTGTTTTAAGGGTTTTTACAAACAATATGTATTGTAACATAGTCCCGTGAGAAATGTTGTTTTGAGGTCAGCAAAGAATTTTGCATTTTTGTGCAAATTTTAAGATTATAAAAAAAAATGTTTTTTCTTGTTGTGTCCCTTGAAGCCAAGGATTTGTTCATACCTAATTTTGTAGTTAAAGGATATTTTAATGCATATAGGATAATAAACCTGTGGTTAATTTTAGTTTAGTGGGTTGCTATATAATTAAAAAAAATAATAGACTATATGAGCTCTCCGTTATTACAAAATTGTGGTGACTTGGAGGCGCATCTTGAGCTTGTACATAAACAAGGTAAGCAACTCTTTCTTTTTTTTCTTTGTTTAATTAATCATTGCGGAAATGTTTTTTCATTTAGAGATAGTGACGATGACCTCTACAGTGATTTGGAAGACCAAGATACTGAAAACAACGAAAACCAAAACAATCTAAAAAACTCAGAACTGAAAAGAAAACTCAGAGTTGATGAGTTTCCAATGTTTTTAGCTAAAAGAGCAAGAAAATTTGAAACATACCGGTAAGAATTTTAAAGATTTTTAACCCATAGTAATTAATGCTTATCTTTTTCATGAAACCTCATAATGGCTACATAGGAAATTCACACAAATAAGGAAGCAATAAAGGCGACAATAAAAGTCTGAATAATACTATTTATCAAGCCTCATTTCAGAAATTCACACAAAGAAGTATTGCATATATTAGAATCAAGGTAAAAATAAGTCTGAATAATCTAAATAATATTAATTATGAAGCCTCATCTCAGAAATTCATGCAAATAGAAAAATATTGTATATACAACTATAAAGATGCAATTAATAATTTAAAAATACCAATATTGCATTAGCTATGAAATTCAGTAGTTTTAATATTTGATTTAAATTTTAACTTAAAAATTCTTTTATTTGAATTCAATCTGTTTTCTGTTGGTAAATCTAGTTTATTCTTTAGTTTTAACAGAAATTTATTCATTCATCTTATTCTATGTACATTAATGAAATTAACAGAGCTTAATATTTCTTATCAGAAATTCTACAATCCAAAAATGGGACGACAAGACAAAATTATCATCTGGGAAGATGAAAAGTAAGTCATTCAGTGCTCTTGACCAGTCAGCTCTAAAACAAGTAAAACAGGTAATCAATGTGTTTTTGTATTTTTTGGGATGAGATGAGGCTTCATAACCTATGTATTAATTTCTGTGGACTGTTCTCATCTTCATTGTTGTTGTTTCCCAATGTTTCTGCTACTCCTCATCTGGCCTTCTTCAGATGATTAACTGTGACACTGAATAGGAATGCTGAGCTTGTAACTGTATCTCTAATTATTACTGCCTTCCATAGTGGTTGTCTGGTACACAGAAGATGAGTTGGCAAAACATGGTGAAAAAACGACTATGATGAGAACAGCAATCCGTAAGAAATGAATACATAGACAATGTGTTTTTGTCGAGATATATTTATAATTGATGATGATAATTATTTTTAGTATTACTATTACTACTACTAACATATGCAAGAGACCTTATAATAAATTTACAAAAAATATATTAATAAAAATCTAAAGTTCATATTAAGACTTGATTCCATTGGTGTATATTAAAAGATAAGAAAGCTTGTGATTTCAATTAATAATAATTATATCTATTAAAAATAGATATTTGTGGGAAAAGACTTGGTTCCATTAGTGTGTATTGAAAGATAAAGCTTGTGATTCCAATGAACAAAAACCTTTCTAAAAAATAGTCAAATATTTGTATGAAAAGACTTGATCTATTGGTGTGTATTAAGAGATTAAAAAAACTTGAAATTCTTATAAATAATAATATTTATTAAAAAATTGCAAAATATTTTGAATCAATATTCCTATTTTTATTTGCCAAATGTATTAAACCAATACTTATAAACTGAAGTTCATTTTTATATTTACAAACAACATAAAAGCTATTTTCAGTAAGTTTGGTGAGTGAACAAAAATAGAAATAGTTATTAAAAAATTTTGCTATTTTTAATGAATATAATTATTCATTTGAATCACAAGTTTCTCATTTTTAGAACAAATTCTCATTGTGTTAGATCAGGTAACCCTTTGCATTGGGAAGGCCCTTTAGTGGTTAAAGTATCCCCACTTAGACAATACCTGCTATTTTGTGAAAGAGTTTGTAGTAGCCATTAGCTAAGGTATAGGTAAATCAGACAATAATCCCCTGAAATCTATAGACATCTCAAGTTTGAATCCTAGTTACTCCGTCACATTCACGTCTAATATCCTTTGAAAAGACATGAATACTTATATTCCCTTCAGCTATGGATTAAATAGTGAATCTGGAGTTTATGAAGGAAAAAAAACTGTGTTCACAAAATAAATAACGTTTATTATTGTTCTGGCATTAAATGATCAAAAAGGTTGATATAATGTAAAACAAACTAAACAAACAAATTCAATTTAGGCAAAAAGACATTTTGACAATTCTTTATTTTCGATGTTTTTATTTGTTGTCTAGATTTTATATGACAAAGAGAGACTCATAAAAAGAACTCAGCTGCGTCGGTCTATCTATAAGATTTATGGGAAAGAAGAAAAAGAAGAAAATAAACCAGATCAAGAAGAAATGGTAAGTTAAAAATGAATTGGCTAATGGGAAGTAAGTCTTTTTGAAAATAATTATCCCCCTTGTGTTAAAACATCTTACCTTGAAATTGGTTGAAATAATTTAGAAGATGGAATTTACAACTTAACGTGAAATTTTTGTATCATGCTTGATCTTTGTGTCAAAAATTTCTTACAAAAAATATATATAAAAAAAATCATTTTAAAACTGCTACATTGTTTCTCTATTATAATAAATTCTTATATTCCTGTAAAATATTGTTTATTAGTCTAAAATGCATTTTGTATGTTAAAAAGAATACACTTTATTAGTTTAAAATCCCGTTGTTCAGTTTTTTATTTAAAGTGTAGTAAATATAAAGTTCAATTAGTTGCTCTAAAGTTTAATTGGCCTATCTGTTATGTTTTTTTGAAGATGTTTGGCTATAAATATATTTTCTTGATCTTAATTGCAGATTTTTAGTTTAAAATTCAGTTTCCTGGCTTAAATTGAAGTGTGTTGGTCTAAATTAGATTTTTTTGTTCTAATAGGTAACTTATAGTTTAAAATGCTGTGAAAAGCTGTTTTTACAGATAAAATACAGTTTATTGTGTAGAATTTTGTTTGATGCTTTAGTATATATATAATTCTTATGATAAATAAGTTTATTTTAAAATGCCGATCGTTTGCTGGATATGCAGTTTGTTAGTGTAAAATCTTTTTGTTGGTCTAAAATGCTGTTTGGTTGATCGAATTTTTATTTTTTCTGGTTCATTAATTATTAAAATTTTTCAAACCTATTTTCATATCTTTGTTGATACTTTCATAATATTTTAGCAAAATTTACCTTTTTTGGTTTAAATGATACTTTATTGTCTAGAATAATATCAATTAATGTTTACTATGCCATTTTTGATGGATAGAAAATAATTTACCCCTCTTAAATTAAATGACTTCTTTGGCTTAGAATTCTGTACAGATTTTGAATCTGATATAAAGATTTCCTGTATCAATAAAGATTCCTACTTTTATAATAAAGCTGGCATCAGTCATACAGTAAGGGTTAATAATTTAAGATCTCAATATTCAAAGTAAAAGTCTAATATGCCATTCAATTAAATGAAACCAAGAATCATTAGAGTCGAATGTTTCTTGGGCTGTCGAAGGAAAAGTTCAATCAACCGGGACCACACTTTTGCCAAATAGCAACTTAAGATGATGAAAGGTTACATCAGCTGAAACATTGTGAATAGAACAATGAAGATTAGAAAAGCATTCTGATCTAAATAATACATAACCAATCCTCATCTTATTAATATATATATCAAATACGAAAGAAAAGTTTGCTTGCAAAATTTGAAATTTTTTCTAGATTTTTGTATTTATCTAGAACAGTAACACCTGTAGTTGCCCTGTGGTCTTTTTAATTTCACATGTTGTATTTATAAATACTGTACAAAAAATCGAAGTGAATGGAAATATATGCACATATATAATTATAAATTCAATCGAAATTACTCCACATGTAATGTAGAGATCACCCCACAAGCATGCATGCTTACATATATAATAATTGCTATTCTCTTGATTTTAAAGGAATATCTCTACAATATGCACCAAATATGCATTCCATATTAAGAGAAACACATGGTAAAACACTTTGAATTAGCACAAGATAGGTACTACCAGCCCAAAAATCTGTTAGAAGGTACAGAGCCGCCCCCCATATCCATTCCGTGTCTGGAGAAACTAATGGTAAAACATATACTACTAGAGTGTATAGACTTTCAAAACTAAGCTTGCATTAAATGGCCTACTGAGGTTGAAATGCTGTAAAACAACAAATTAAACAAAACCAAAGAGTTACCTCCCTTCGAAAAAAGTGATAAACTTTAAAATCAAAGGAAACATCTTAATAATCTTCAAACAATTGGCTTCGAAGAGAAGTTGCTTCATTTGTATTTTTTTTTACTAAGTAGGAAGCATCTGAAAGCATTAAGAGAGTGATTACCTGCCGGGATAAATTTTCTATTTAGAAAAATATTAATTAAATCATAGGAAATATATGGAAATGTATACAAATCATACACATACATGCAAATGCAGACAAATGTTTTGGTTATTAATATAATTAAGTCATTGAATATATTTAGTATTACATTTTTGGCACAAAATGTTCCGATTCATCCAACATTTAAAATTGTTATGCTTTGAATTTCAAATTCTATGATTCAGGGCCAAAAGAATTGTTGGTTTATTTATTGACACTTTTGATTTAAATAAAATGTTTAAATCATTGTTTCTTTTTTTTTTTATTTTTCATTAAAAAATTCCTTTTTTTATGCTTATAAAATTATGATATTTTTTAAATTGCCTTTCAATTCTACAGTTAAAACAAATATCATCCCAAGACAATCTAAAAAACCGGGATACTGAAATCTTTGATGATTCGGATTTTTATCACATGCTCTTACAAGATTACATTCGAAGAAAATCAATTGAATCGACTGATGCATCAGCCACCACCAAGTATGAATTTTCCAATTAAAAAAAGTTTTCTTTTTAATTATTAATACTATTATAATTTCAATTATGTAAATTTTTAATCTCATTTTCATTGTTATTGTTTCATTGTTATTTGATGTGTTACTTGTCCTTCAGATTTCACCTGTAAATCATTAAACCTTTATTTTGAACTCTAGTGTTTTTACCTAAATGCAGACTGAACTGTTTATCAAATATGAAAGAGTTTGTTCTTATTCAGTAAAGTTCAGTTGGTTATTAATATTAATTTGTTGAAATTGAAGAATGTCGATAGATAACTATAAAGATAACAAAAGTTCCAAATAATAAAATATTATCTATCAAGCTTTGTCAATGGAAATCCACTAAAATAAATAAAAGATTTAGTATTTAACAATAAAGATGAGAAAAAGAAGTCTAAATAATCTATATAACACTAATTATCAAGCCTCATCCCAGAAATTCAGACAAATAATAAAAACATTGTGTATATATCTTATATACACAATGTTTTTATTATTTGTCTGAATTTCTGAGATAGATGAGAATAAAAGTCTGGATGACCTAAATAGTACTAATTATCAATCCTTGTGTCAGAAATTGAGACAAATAAAAACACATAGTGTATATAGTCATAAAGATGAGAATATAAGTTTTTATAGTTGAAATAACACTAATCATCAAGCCTCATCACAGAAATTCAAAGAAACAAAAAATGGATGAACAAAAATGAGAATAAAAGTCTGAATAATCTAAATCATATTATCCAGGTAAATCAAATTTGTTAGACTTGGTTCATTCTTCACCGAGGAGATTAGACTCCACACAAGACCTTTGATGACTGTGATATGCTGATATGGCAGACCAGGGATCACTATCAAAAACAGTTCATATGGCGGTCCTCAACATCTCCACCCATAACCTATGAATGGATGAGTGTTGCCAGTTCTGAATTTTATTGTGCAGGTTTCCCTTGATAGTCAGCACCTGATATTGAAGGACAACATTTATTATATCAAAAAATCACTCCAACATATTTTTTTATATCCTAGTTTTGGTCTTTTCAACAACCACAACATTAGTATATATACAATGCTGTACTAAAGTCCCCTATAAAGCATTGTCTCCAAGGAAAATGAATTCTTGGCATCATATTGTGTTTGTTGGGCAAGCCACTTGGGAGAGTGGTAAGGCGCTTGGATGAAGAGGACAAGTTGCTCAGTTTGAAGTCCTTGATGGATTTGACTGGCCATTCTAAATACTACCAACCAGTCTGGTATGACACTTGGTATTCCTAAGTGATTACCCATTTTAGTATTGAACAGGATTTATGTTGCTTAACCTCAGTGATTTGACAGGAACCGGTGTCTCCAACGTGATTTGACTGTACTTGTTGTCGTCATTGTTCTTTATTTGGGTTTGGGGAAATTTTGAGTTCAAAGGATTGCCTAAATCTGAACTCCACCCAATATCAGATGACTTATTTAAAGCTAGACCTAGTCTCAAAGCTGTTGAAAAACCTGTTTTACCAGTGTTGCTGAATAAGTCATTTTTCATTGTCAAAATATTTTGGGTTGTATTAAAAGGAAAACGGTTTAAAAAAATATATCCCTTTTGTTAAATACTGCAATTTTTGTAAAACAACAATTTTTATTTATTTATTTGGGAAACACAGAAGAAATTAGGTATAAATTAATGTTAATCTAATTGATAAATGCATTGGAATTTATTCATATGAAAATGTTTAAAATTTATTCCTTTAGAAATATGTGAATTTATTATGAAAATGCATTAGAATTTATTGCTATGAAAATGCATTTGAATTTATTGCTATAAAATGCATTTGAATTTATTGCTATAAAAATGCATTTGAATTTATTGCTATAAAAATGCATTTGAATTTATTGCTTTAAAAATGGATACAAATTTATTGCTTTAAAAATGCTTTAGAATTTATTGTTATAAAAATGCATTAGAATTTATTGCTATAAAAATGCATTAGAATTTATTGCTATAAAAATGC
>JAYKTE010419005.1:0-10499 GCA_036873565.1 Xipholeptos notoides
GGGATGAATTAGAATAATCGAATGGGGGGAAATAGTCAAATAAACAAATCATATATATATATATACATACATATACATATATATATATATATATTCTGGTGATCAAGGTTTAGAGTGATACTGTTTTGATTTCGTTTCGATCCTAGATAAAGTATTGGAATTTGCAGCGCTATAATGACGAGGCGTAAACAGATGTAAGAAGATTGCAAAGTACACACTAATACGAGTAAGTATGTATGTATCTTTACACACGCACATACATACACACATATATATATATACGTATCTATATATATTGCAAATTATGAGAGATCTATATATTATACGAGGAAAAACGTGTAATTATTTCATATTCATATGTGCTTCCTTGCACACACACACATATATAGAGATATATATGTTTTTAATGTAACTTTTGTTCAACATTAGTACTGTTTTTTTTTTCTTTTGAATTTCTTTATACTAAAGCCTTTTAAGTTTTCGGACAATTTTTTTAAACGTCTGTTGGTTTAAAAACATATCTGAAAATTTGAAGGGTCTTTAAATAAAGAAATTCGACCCCAAACCATCAAAAAAGTGTTCAATGAAATTTGCATCAATACTGAGTTGCCGTCTAAATGTACATACATATACACCCAAATTCATTCTCTCTCTTTCGCACAAACATACACACATACACACACACATAGATATGTATATAGACAGGCGGCGCAAAAGTAACGCATATGTAGTCTACTTTCTCTTTCTTTTATCCTTTAATTTTAATCTAAAAGGATTAATCAAAAAGAAAAAGTAAAACTAATGCATCAATCTTACGCCAACCCATATATAAACCACACGAACTCATATTTTTTTAATATAAAAATACATAAAATGTTAGTAAATACAAATTTTTAAAATAATATTTTTCATATTATTTTTTTCTTGTTTGAGAAGTTCAAATATTAAATAAGATACTATTTTTTTTGTCATGGTATCATTCCTTTCTGATGTTTTTCAATCTTATTTGTCTTTTGGAGGTTGGGTTTGTGAAGTTTTGAACTCGAGACTATTACTTTATTCTCCAATAAAGCCAATTGCTTCGTTTCAAAATACATTCTATATATCATACACATGATATTTTACTTTTATGCGAAACTGAATATGTAAGAACGATTCTTTAACTTCCATAAAGGTGAATTATGTGTTCAGGCACTTGAAAAAAATATCCAATCTCTTTTATTCATTTCACAAATATATCTGTGAAAAGTACGTCATTGGAGAATATATTTTCGAAATTGCTTTGATCTTTGTCGTAAACAATTTCATGTATTTTGAGTCTTTCAAGTATTTTCTTACAAAACTATATCTCCAAGGTCAAATAAAGATAATTCTATCGATTCTTTAATTTGTCAAATATTTGAAACCCTAAATATTTTTCAAAAGTTTGAAAGACGCATGACACTCTCCTCGAGGGAAGTCAACGTGGGTCAGTGGATAGTCAGTCGGATTTTGGAATCGTAATACTCGAGTTTGAACCCCAGTCTACGTTCATCTTCATGTAATGACTAATTTGGAAAAGATATGAATCCCCCATTGCCTGAAACTAAATAATTCATATTGTGTTATTCAAAAAACTAAGATGGACAAAAGAGCGATTATCAAATATAATTGTTCTCGGTAATGAATGACCTAAAAAGGTTGATGTGTCTCCAACAATATTCTTGAACATATTCGTCAAATAATATGGTCACTCACTGTTGTTCTGCAGCAGCTTCGGTAAATGTCGTCAATTTCCGGACGTAGTATATAAGAAAAACGTTGCACAGGTTTAAGGCGGTGGTGGGCAAGGCTCGTGCCGACAACATCATGGCGAATAAAATCAGGCTTTCAAAATCCTATTTTTGTGTCTTGTTATTGTGACCATCTTTTGTTCAAGCCACTCACCAACAAAAGACCAAAATCTCACTCTCACAGAATTTGGAAGGGCCAGATAAAGAACATTTCGAAAAGTAAGTAAGCCCCTATGGAAGCAGTGGTGGTCAATTAAATAGCAGTTAAAGAGTCCAATTTTTTTTTAAATTCTTTTTCATGTGATAAAATTTCCTGCAGGTTTTTTATTGGTCTTTAAAAAGTGAAGAACCATTTATATAACAAGGAATTCTAATGCCTTTTTCAGAAAGAACTCAACATTTTATTATTTTCTCTTTAAATGTTTTAGCCAATTCACATAGACAAAAGTCGAAGTGTATTTTTGAGTGCCTTAAATGACAACCCGTTGTAAATATAAAGTGGTTACTAAACTTTTAGGCTAAGTGACCGTTAATGTCCAATCCCTTGACATTCATCAGTAGGATGAGGTAAATTGCAAAATCTCCAAAAACTAAGAACTTTTATGAGCCAAAAAAAATCCGTTTTATTTTTGAAAATTTTATTTCATCTTTTAAATTATAATTTTTGGAATTTACGATTAGGATATATGCCAAAGCAGGTGCTTAATGGAACCACGAGGCATTTTCTTCCACGAGAGGTGGGTGTGAACCCATGGCTCCAACTTCGGTAAAGAGAAACCTCTAGTTTGCTCAACTTCTCTTTAAAGGCGCAATAGCTTCGACAAGTACTTCACACTTTTTAAGGGGTACGTAAATGTATGTACCTCTTCTGCTACGCCATGTCGTTTTAACCTTTAAATTGAATTCTGTTTCTTTGGCAGGTGTTTTATCTTTGGCTGACCATGTTGTATTTTATATCATATATATATATATATATAAGAAATTTTGTTTTCACATTTTCTATTATATATACATATATATCAATAGTTAGTTAAGGACAGTGAAAAAGTGATAAAACACTTTTACAGGAAAAATTTGATTAAATTGTATTTCCATAAAACTAATTTGTGTTTACTTACTAAATTTGTTTTGGAAATATATTGGCTGTTTGCTTAGCGGAATAACACAAGATTCAAAATAAAACTAAAAAATGTAATTCAAACGCGGAATAATTTTTTGTTTCTCAAGAAAATTGAAGAAATTAATTAAGGCGTTGAAAGTAACAATCCAACCAGCATGAACTTGGCAAAAAACGAATTGTGTATATCACTATATTGGTAAAAGCCTCATCTACCACGTGGAAGAGAAGTCATGGTCAAATTGAAACTGAGACATGGCTAAAAATTGACTAAAGTACAGACTTGGCAGTACAACCCGACAAGCGCCACCACCGCTAAAAATGAGTTACCACTGTTTTCATTAAATCTTCCTCTACCACATGGAAGAGAAGACATCGTCGAATTGAAATTGAAACCTGGGTGAAAATCTATTAACGTACAGATGTTAAAATACAACCCGACAAACGCCACCACGGAAAATGAGTTATGTATACTACTGTAAAGCCTCATTCTAAAAGCCTTCTTTTCTACGTAGAAGAGAAGACATGTTCGAATTGAGACTGAAACACGCGGAAAAATTGACTAATGTACGGATTTGGGAGTACAATCTGCCAAACCGAATTATGTATACCACTGTTTTTTCGAAAAGCCTTCTCTACCACATGGAAGAGAAGAGATCGTCGAATTGAGACTAAGTATGGGTAAAAATGGACTAATGTACAGATCTGGGAGTAAAATCCAACAAGATCCACAACACTCTCGCCAATCACATGCCTTAAGCTACCAGGCAACCGCCTGGTGGCCAATGAGAGTGCACGGGACATAAATGTTTCGCCAATCACAGAGCATCCTGCTGTTTACTTGCTTTTTTTGTCTTTTACTCCGTTTTTTTTTTTATTTTTGGCATTTGTCGAGTTGTTAGTCTTAACGTCTCAATTCTATGAAGATTTATTTTTAAAGAGTAGTCAACAGTCTGCATTACACCCGTGTATATGAATTTTACTCCGAACAAAAGTTTGCATTTCACCAGTGTAAATTTATCCTTATTGAAAATAAATGATATATAAAAATGACTTTTACGAGTTTAAAAAGTTTTGGTTGCCTCGCGTCAAATGTGATTTTGTAGGTGTTCTTCCTAAAAATGTCGTCAGTTTGGAGATTGGTTCAAAATTTAATTTAAAATTGAGATGAAAAAGTCCTTCGAGTGACGAAAATATAGAATCAAGAATATATTAATCTCCTACTAAAGATGGATTACACACACGCACACACACACAATCGCAAAAATGTATATATAAATATATACATATACATTGGTTATGTGTTTCTCTAATTCTCTATATATTCAGACAATAACTTTAATTTTTTCTTTTTAATATTTTAAATATAATTTTTTTCTTGTTTTCTAACAAGAATCTTAGTCGCTGGATGAACGTCTTTATATAATTTGAAATATTTCCTCCAATTAAGACACTCGACTAAACGAAAAATTTGAATTAAAAATTGTAAAAAGGAAAAGTTCCTTTCAATGAAGTATGTCTGAATAATGATAATCTGCCTAAATATATATATATATATATATATGTAAAGATTCACATACCTTAACATACATCGACGAAAACATACACACATACAAATAGATATAAGTACATACACATAAGGGTGTATACACATGCACACACACACACACACACACACACACACTTATATATATATATATATATATATATATATATAAAAATTCGATCGTCGTAGTTGTATGAGAATATACATTCGGCAGCTCTTCAGAAAATGAAACCAAATAGTTTTATTTAAAACCCTGTTTATACATAGCGCTTCAGAACTTTGAACCACGTTAAATATCTAAAAAAAATGCCAAAAACATTAAAGCGTTAAATGGATTGAATGAAGTAATTAAAAGCAAAGCGAAATTAATTTCATTGAACTTTAAAATTTCATCCCGTTTCAATCTTTTTTTTTTTTACAATCGCAAAAGAAAATATTAAAAAGCGGCGAAATTGAAAAGTCCATTCCAGTTTTTAAACAATCCAAAAACAGATCCCTTTTGTAAAATACTACAGACAAATTTCAAAACTTACTAATTTATCCTACGATTTATTTATTTAATTTTTTTCTCAGGTAAAGATGAGTAAAGAAAAGCATAAACCACTTAGGTGGGCCATAAAATTTATTAATAAGAAAATAACAGTGATTATTAACATGTTTAAACAAAAAGTAAGAACAGCAAATAAAAAGTTGTTTTTTTATTTGATTTTATTTCATTATAAATTTAGAGTATTTTCTAATCAAGGCTGTGTCAATAAATACATATTGAGTTAAATATTTATTTGACCCAACAGATCATATGGGATCGAGTATATGTAAATTGGTCTGGTGACTGCATAGGCAATAAATTGAAAGTAACTAAAGGCAGTTGACCCTACACCTCCGCTCATCTACTAAACACGCTCTATCACTGATATTGAGCACATTAACTATGAATATAGTTAACATTTTTATCACAGGTGAATAAATAAATATATACATATATTTTATGTGTTTGTGCTTATATGTCTTTATGTCTGTGTGTTTGTATGTGATATGTGTGTTTATACTTTTTTAGAATTTAGATTGCATAAAACCATGTACATATGTCTATTTTTTTTAATTAAAATAATAAACACGGATGTTGTAAACGATTTCTAGCCATCCTATGAAATGGGTTGTAATCATTAGTAATGATTTAATTTTTATCAACTGTTGTGGTTTTAAAAAAGTTTTTCTTTTTCAAATAATCAGATATATAAATTGTTTCTAGTCTTTACAAACATAACAGAGATATCCAAGTTTAATTTTTTTTATTAAACTTATTGCAGAAGTTTAGTTTGAAAAATCAATGCAAATAAAATTAGTCGGCCTGATAGAGGCGCATCGGAATGTCTGCAGAAATTAAATTAATCACAGAAATCGAATAAATTGCGTTTATTGAATTGAAAAACAGAATTTATTTATTCTCTACTTTTTACAGCAAAAGGAAAAAATGTTACGATAAAACATATTTTCTTAACCCTTTGGACCCTGACTTTAAAAGCGATGACTAGCGAAAAAGACGATAAGCATTTTAGTCTAGTCAAAATGAACCTCAAAGATGGTGGCTGTTTGCCTTATAAAGGCATGGCTAATTTTGATAAACTAATTTCATCTGAAAGAGAGGTTATTCATGTCCAATATCCAAGTTAAGTTAATAAACTTTTGTTGTTTGAGGTTCAGTCCGAAAATAAGCTAGATTGACTGGATTGTACAACTATTTTTCGAACTGCTGTCTTCATCCTTGTCATTGTTATATTCACAAAGCTTCGGTCGTCTTTAGGTGATCGAACTCGGGCACCTTCTTTTCGTAATCGTAAGTTACATAATTCCAGACGTAACACTTTATTCAAGCCACGGAGGTATCCTGCTATTGCTCTACTAACAATTAACCTGGTAGCGTGTTGAACCCTTGGAATCTTGGTGACTAATGCTTTGGGTGGGATTAAAACTTTGGCCTTCAGCTGATGCTCACTTGAAACTGTAGATACTCAACGCCTTTATCCGTTGCGTTACGGGCCCATAAGTATTACGACAAGAAAGTTTCCGAGTTTGATCACCTGAAGACGGGTTCCAAAGGGTATAAGTCTCACTGTAAGATATTTTCAAAGAGATTTTAAAGAATAAATTGCCAAGTTAAGAGGGTCATTCCAAAAGTAATGTCACTTATTATTTATCGTATTTTTACGAGGGTCCTTCCAAAAGTAATGTTATTGAGCTTTATTCTGCCCGGGTGGATTATAGGAGATTGCAAATTGCATTTTTATCATGAGTAAACTTATACATTCATTACTCTGTTGCAAATATTGATGGTACGAGACTCTAAGAAAACAACATTTTCAGAGACGTGAGTCAGAAGCAGAAACTCGTCATTGAGTTACATTTGATTGCAACGGGGACAATCGTTTGATAAAATTACTTATTTTTCTTTTTTACATAAAATAGTTAATTACACAGATAGCTTGCAATAATGTGTTTGCAATGGAGCCAATTGTATGATACAGTGGTTTATTTTTCTTTTTTACATAAAATAGTTAATTACACAGATAGCTTGCAATCATTTGGTTGCATTGGGGCCAGTTGTATGATAAAATGGTTTATTTTTATTTTTTACATAAAATAGTTAATTACACAGATAGCTTGCAATCATCTGGTTGCTATGGGGCCAATTCTATGATAAAATTACTTATATTTCTTCTTTACATAAAATAGTTGATTACACAGATAGCTTGATATCATCTGTGTGCAGAAGACTTGACTGTGATTTAAAACATATAACCGTATCTTATTTGATAAGGTAGTTTTTGTTGAAATGAGTTTTAAAATGTTCAACTACCGTGGAATTTTTACGGGTTGTGCTAGTTATAATAAATACATTTTTTTAAAAACTTAGGCCTAATCATTTACCATTAAGCATTACCACAAAAAAGCATGTGTGATTCAATATCTTATTGAAAATTATATAACAATTTCATTACCCATTCTCTTACTTTACTCGTTAAATAGATGTAGATTAATCAAATAGAAACTTTTGCAGTGTTGACACTAAATGCTTTAGAAATACGACCGGTAATTAATATTGCTGAAGCAATGAAGCAATCTATATGTAATTGACGATACAATTGCCTATGGTGTAATGTTATCATAGATAAGAAATAGAGTTACACGTTAATGTAATTAAACAACATTTAACAGATTGATAATTTTCGTTTCAATAGATATTTCTCTTAGACAGATTGAAATACAACGCGTAATATTGTTTTCTGTTGTGGGCACAGTAGAGACCAGAATAAATGCTATATACCTATTGAAGCGTCCGAAAATAAAACGCATTTAATTGGTTGTCTGTCTGTCTTTTGAGTTGGAAGTATTCTCTTCACATTTCTGAGCTTAAATGAATCTTCCTGTCTGCTTGTTGAGCAGGACGATTTCTTTGTCAACCCGTTTTGCTTGAATAAATATTCTTGTCAGTCAGTTAAAAGGGAAGTTTTCTCTTCACTCTGTTGGTGTACCTTTATCGTGGCGTCAGAAATGAAAGAGATAGCTTTTACTTACTTTATTCGGTTGGGGGGGGGAGCATGTGGGTCTTAAGGGTGAGTCGCCATCTTATTGACGTGGTCGCTTACCGACACGCGGTTGGAAAAGGCCTGTCTGCTTTCTTGCGGCCCTTCCAGCTTCTGTGAGATGGTCTCTGCATATCCCCTGGTCTGAAAGATAAAAGATGGAACCAACACCGAAGACCAGGTGTAGATTTTATGGGCTTTATTTAGGACGTCCTTCCCACATCATCGCAGCCAGAACCTTTCTCCCTGACCAGCTGACTCTCACTGACTGACTGACTTTCTGACTGACTTTCTGACTGACTGCTTGACCGCCCCCTTCCGGTCCGTGACGTCACGACCACCCACAATCCCCTTACCGGAACCTGTTGTCGGCTGTGGCCTCAAAACCGGGGGAGTCCCCGGTCTCACCCCTTATATCTTTACATTGGTTTCAAGTCGGTCTTTCTGTTGAGCATAAAGTGTTCTCTTGGTCTCTTTTGGTCACAGATGAGTATTCCTGCCTGCCTGTTTGGGAGGAAGTCGACTTGTGCGAGTTGATAGGCAGTTGGACTTTGGAATCGTAGTACGCGAGTTTAAATTCCCTCAAGATATGGATTAAATAGGGCATATTGTGCCATTCAAAAACCTGCGTGTGGACCAAAAAAAAATTTCTCAAAAATGATTGTTCTTGGCATTAAATTATCTAAAAAGCTAAATATGCCGTAAAACTAGAGAAACAAACACCAACTAAATCGTATTTTAGAACTTTTATATCTGAAATTTATTCAAGATTATAAAAATAAATTCATTCCCCACTGATTTCGAGTTACATAATCGTTGTCTGGAAATATTTTAACAATTTCGATCAATATTCATAAAGTAATAACTCTCTCTCTCTTTCTCTTTCTCTTTCTCTCTCTCTCTCTCTCTCTCTCTCTCTCACCACTTCCATCATTTTTGTGTCTCCCCCCCTTTTTTGGGGAGAGAGGAGTTCTATATAACATTAGCAAACTCGTGACGCTAATTCACCAGATAAAGAAAAGGCCCAGAAAATTTTTAAAAATCAAAATAAAATTAACCCTTTCATTAAAGAAATACATTAGAATTACGTGATTCAAATTCATCGATATGTAATCTTGTCCTCGGACGTCAACAGTAAAATTATAATAAGCTTCATGTCTTACGATAGTATTATTGTTTGTTTGTGTTTTAAGACATATCAATCTTTTAAGGTCATTTAATGCCAATAAAAATCATTTTGAGGAATATTGTTTTTGTCCACACGTGGTCTTTTTAAATAACATAGTATTCCCTAGGGTATTAATCCAAATGTAAACCTAAACAGAACGACCGGGTTTTGAACTCGCGTATTACGATTCCGAAGTCCGATGTCTATCCACTGCTCCAAATGGTCCTCCACACGTTAGTATTAAAATGCTTAACTGTGCATTGGCTAAAAATAAGCATTATATTATTATATCAAAGTTAGGTTGTCACCCTTACAAATGTACTAAATAATAAAAACTTTCAAATTAATTCAGACATTCATAAATATAGCTAATATAGATATGAAGACAAGAGTAGAAATTGAATATATATGATAATTAAGACCGTCAAAACCATT
Organism: Xipholeptos notoides; assembly: GCA_036873565.1. Classification (NCBI taxonomy): domain Eukaryota; kingdom Metazoa; phylum Mollusca; class Cephalopoda; family Idiosepiidae; genus Xipholeptos; species Xipholeptos notoides. Next base: position 9,623 of record JAYKTE010419005.1, read on the forward strand.
CAGATTACTAGTGCAGTTTAACTATTCTACTCCAAAAATATATATGATGAGGTTTCCAATTAATGGAGGGATATACATTTTATATGGTACTTTCATATTTTAAGTTAATGTACCAGTATTAATAGGGCAATGGAAGAAGTATCAGTGCATATACCCCTAGCACTTACCGTGGACAATAGTATAAAGATAGCGTTTAAAATGGGAGTATGTGACCTTCTCAAATATGTTGTTCGAAGGGGTAATATAATTTCGTTAGGTGATTTGAACAATGATAAATCTAATGCTTACTGGGGTATTAGAAATATTGAGTTGGTTCGGAAATGCAAACCCTAAGTGAGATTAAGCCTCACATAGGGTGCAGTCTCTCTTGAGTAGCTTCTGACAACTGTCGTCAGACACTTAGTCCTGCTATCATCTTTGACATGAGAAGCCTCATGATACAACCTACTCTTATATATTTAAAAATAAAAGCTTCAGGATGAAGGTAAAGAAATGGGGAAAATAATTGATTTATGCTCAATGTGGCACAATCAAACAACCTAGAATATTTTAACCGTATGAATAAGCTCTATTATTTAGGCCTTTTTTTTTTTAACCCTTTGGACCCTGACTTAGCAAAATTAACTAGCAAATCAGAAATGTTCTATCAGAGGACCGTGGAAGGCCGAAACGTAATTTTAATACGACCAAAAATATTACTACTCAAATGTATATTCTCTTACACGTGATCATACAAAACAGATACACGCACGCACGCACACACACACACACACACACACACACATACACACACACAAACACACACACACACACATATATATATATTTTTTTTTTTTCTCCAAAGAGTTAATTATAGCACTTTTCCATAATTCCACCA
>JAYKTE010419116.1:0-10498 GCA_036873565.1 Xipholeptos notoides
AAAAGAATGAGATAAAGGATAAGAAGAGGAATGGGAAAAGTGTATTAGAGAGGTAGGGAGAAGAAGAAGAAGAAGAAGAAGAAGAAGAAGAAGAAGGAAAAAAGTGTATTAGAGGAGTAGGGAGAACAAGAAGAAAAAGAAGAAGAAGAAGAAGAAGAAGAAGAAGAAGAAGAAGAAGAAGAATAATAAGATAGGGATTCACGTGGAGTATAAGAAAACAAACAGTTTTTAAACCAGAAGGCGGGAAATGAAATAAACAAAAGTAGAATAAAGAATGATGAAGAACGAAATAAATAATTTATCAATGGTATTGATTTTAATTTACACAGACTATTATTATTATTATTATTATTATTATTATTATTATTATTATCATTATATTTTTTTCATATTTTTATTATGGAATTTCACACCAACCACCAGGTGCTTGTGCACACAGCTTCCAGTTGTAATCACTAGAGTCAGAGTGACAACAAGTCTCCTCATGAGCTCCAGCAGGCTCCGCGCCATTATGGTCAAAGACTGTATGGTGCAACATTTCTTTAGGTTCTTACTCCTTTTCGCCCACTTTGCACACCAATCACCAGGCACTTGCACACACAGCAACCAATGGTTTTCACTAGAGTCAGAGTGACTACAATCTCCTTGTGAGCACTAGCAGGCTACGCACCATTTCAGTCAAAGACAGCATGGTGCAACATCTACTTGGGCTTTTACTCCCCTGTGTTCATTTTGCACACCCACCATTTGCAGAGTCTTTCCACTCTGCCAACGCCCAGTGGCAATTTCTGAAGGAATAGTGAAAACAATTCTTCTCCGGCGCTTCAGTATCTCTAGATACCTTGCTGTATGTGACTGAAAAATCTCTTATGATTTTATACAATTTTTTTTAACTCATTCAGTTAATGTAATTTCTTTTTTCTCTCTTAATACTTCATGAGTGAAAGTCTGTAATAGGTTCATTTATTGCTCCAATGATGATTTTTTCCCAACACTTCTTCCTGTCTGGTTTTAATTTCCAGGGTCCAATACTTTTCTTATTATCTACGCTGTACTTATAAGCAGGTGCTTACTAAGAGTGTTATAGGCTCTCGGGCAGAAAGCACAATGGGTCCCCTCCCCCGATTTTTTTTTACAGTTATGCTACATGTATAGACTGTGCAGCAGGTAATCTGTACATATTGTCCGGTAGTCAGCTTTTTCATGGGATCATCCAGCTGAGGAATTATGGAAGGGTGTATTTAGATACTTACGAAAGTTCTTGCTTCCTCGACCCCGAGATCGATCTTAGTCTATACCATCCAAAGTTTAGATAATAACGCTTCTTTATTCTTCTGGTCTTTGTCTGGCTCATGGCTGGAAGCGAGAGGTGATCACCTCGAAGACACAGGGAATGGGGTTTACGAATCTTTTATTTCCTCAAGTTGACACGAGCCATTTTTTCTCTCTCTCTGCCCAAAATGCTAAGATGATGTCATTGGTCTCGTGAACTGTCGCCAGGATTCGGCAAAATCCGCCAGATCGAGTGAATGACAATACTATGTCGACGGGCGCCTTCAACGGTATTGTTACACTAATTCTGTTTGGTTTTTTAGCTTCTCTCTGTCTGTCGTGCCACAAAACGATCAACCACTAAACAGAGAGGAAGAACAGGCCTTAGCTTCCCATATTCCTTTATCAATCTCCATCTTAGCGGCTAGCCCATTAAAAGAGCTGGAAGGACTTTTTATCCGCGTTCTGAATAAAAAACTTGTAGATTCCTTAACCTAGTTAGATAAGAAAATATTGTGTAAGACCAAAATAGCTGATTCTTAAAAAACGGTTTTTGGGTTGTTTCTGCTTTTGTTTGCTTTGTTTGTTATACTTTCATGACACACGGATAAATTGACAAGACAAAAAAAAAGAGAATTCGCTAAGTAGGACTTAGGTCAGGATACACGCCGAGTGCAGACAAATAGAAATGGCGGCGGCGTTACCGAGAAGAATGTAACAAAGGGACATATAGGCCGTGTTGTAATCGGAAAAAATTACCTTTAATAGCATATAAAAGTGGTGGGTGTAATACAGGGTGACCCCCCAAAAAATGTAAAATTTAAAATTAAAATTGTAGTAAAATTTAACACAGTGTATTCTTTGTTTCAGCTCCCACTGGGGTCTTTGTGTACTCACGGTCGTTGATTCTGCCATGTCCTGTAAAATAAGGGCAATTGGTGAATAAATAAAGATATCATTTAAAGTGTACACGGGGCCCGTTTTTTGGGGTCACCCTGTATGTACCAGTGACCAGCAAGGTAAAAACCAGTGGCGTAGCAAAGGGGTGGGAGAGGCGGTCCGCCCCGGGTAGAACATGTCAGGCAGGGGGGTGGCACTTTATGTTTTTTGTTTTTCTTTTGTCCTGTAATAAGATGGAAGTTTAGGACTAATAGCACCAGTCTAATATTAGACCCCTGATAGTATTTCCGCGAAAACAATATTTTAAAGCCTTTTTGGAATTTTGAATATTAACAGATTACCAGCGGCCAGTTGGGAGGGGGTGCAATTCTTACGATCGCCCTGGGCGGCAAAATTAATTGCTACGCCACTGGTAAAAACAGGGTTTTGAACTAGTGCATTAAGGTTTCTTACTGCAAGTACCTTAATCACTGAGCTAACCGGACTTATCCCCTCATTTTGTTTGCGGACCGGATATCCTAAAAAAAAAAAAAAAAGGACAAAATCTGAAACTAATATTCCTGTTAATAATGTATAAGGTATTATTAACAAATATTTGGCGTGCATTTCTTTAATTTGGGAGAGATTAGAGGTAAGTACTATTTTGGGAATTGAAAAATGTGTGAGCTTGTTTGCAGCTACGAGGGAAAAAATCTCTCTTCTTGTCTATAACTGAAGTAATGTAATTATTTTCATTTTGTTTGGCTATTGGGGAGAGAGATCATATATCGCTGTCTTGGTTGCTTTTTCATTCATCAAAGAAAAACAGTAACAAAAAAAAACAAAAAAAAAAAACAAACAAACGCACACACACCCACCCACGAAAGAAAGCATGAAAACTACAAAAAACAAGAAACATACTGCAGAAAAAAAGAAAACATTAAAAAAAAACCCAAAGAAAAAAGAAAATAATCTTGCAGTTGCCAGTTGAAACTAACACTTTAAATTATTGTTATTATTATTTTTATTCTGTTTTTATAAAACGTCTGAATTTTATTGTTTTTTTAACTTTTTTCCTTTTTTTCTTATTATTCTTATTATTTACTGAAGCCGTTAATTGTAAACTTATAAGTACTTCCGATTCGGATCTGCAGTGTGAATTACGAAAGGACGAATAAACCCTTGCTTTTTGTGATTCGAGAAATTTGTCTACTGGGATCCTTTCTTAATGTTCCAGTGTTCTCAACCGGGGTCCACATGGACTCTAGGGGTTTATGGAATATTTCTGGCGGTCCGCAGGCGAAATATAACAAAATTGGGTTCACAATGATATTTTAGTGGTCCATGAAGAAAATCAACTCATAATGGTTTTTATTATTAATAATTTGATTTTTACTGCAATGCTGGTTTGCCGTGAAAAAAGCTGAAGTAAACATTCAAATTTTCCAGATTTCAAAAAGAATTCCATAAAATTGCCTTAAAAGCAATAAAAAAAGAAAAAGGTGATAGGAGCTGGTTTTAAATATGTGCCTCAGGCAATTTATTAAAACCACAAAATTTATTATTAAATATATTTTAGGAGTTTTATTGAGATGAAGCTTTTTATAATTCAGGAATCTTTTATTAGCGGACTGTTGTCCTCATCTTGGATTAGGTGTAATAACACCTAATCCAAGACGAGGACACTAATAAAAGATTCCTGAATTATAAAATTTATATTAGTGTAAAATAGAATATTGTTTTATGGCCAATAGTTATGAGAGGGTCCACCAAGAAAAAAAGAAGGGAAAAGTAGTCCGTAAGTAAAAAAAAGGTTGAGAACCCCTGTTTTAGACGCGGGAGAGTGAGAAAGAGATGGGGGGTGAAGGCGGTGGCTGAAATGCCGTAAGTTACTCTTGAAACTTGTAGAATTTGAATTATCGTAAAAACGAGCCAACCACAAAACGTCGACGTCGTATGTTGGATTTTCCATCGGGTGTAGAGTCGAAAATATCGCGTCGTATGTTGGAAAATGCGTATGTCTAGACAATCTTACGTAGACGTGTTAACGTATTTAGCAAAGATCATCTAGTAAGACCAGACATTTTCATATGGGGAGGTCCACTTGGGGCAGTGGAAAGGCAGTCGGACTTCGGAATCGTAATACGCAAGTTCGAATCCCAGTTGTTCCGTTTACGTTCGCATTTGGACGAATACCCTTGGGAAAAAGTTTGAATCCCTACTTTCCCTCCAGCTATGGATTAAATAGTGCACACTTTCTTATGTAAAAAAAATCTACGTGTGGACGAAAAGAATGTTTATAAAAAATGATTGTTATCGGCATTAAATGACCTAAAAAGGTTGATATGCCGTAAAACACACACAAAAACAGATTTTCACATGAAAAAAATCTTTCTAAATTTTAGTTAGATAGTTTTTTGTTTGTTTAGTTTTACGGCATATCAATCTTTTTATGCCATGTAATGCCGAGAACAATTATTTTTTGAGAAACTTTCTTTTTGTCCACACGTAATTCTTTTTTAAATAACACAATATGCACTATTTAACTCGTAGCTGGAAGGAATGTTGGGATTCATACCTTTCCTAAAGGTATTTTTTTTCTTGTGTTTTGCAGCGCATCAACAATTTTTATGTCATTTAATGCCGAGAACAATCACTATTGGTAAACTTTAGATTTTGTCCACACTTAGTTTTTTGAATAACACGATATACACTATCTAACCCATAGCTGGAGAGGATATGAGGATTCATACCTTCCCTAAGAGTATTAGTCCAAATATGAACGCATAAGTAACGACTAGGATTCGAACTCGCGTATTGCGATTCCGAAGCCCGGCTGTTGACATTTTAGTATTTGATTTGTAAATTCTATGAATTAAAACCTCATGTTTATTAGAAGAGACACTGTTAAGTGATATCGCTAAAACTAATGCGTCTCGCTAATCTGGTGACAATCCAAGCCCGCAAATCTAGTAAATTAAAAACGAATGGAACTGTCAAAATAACTTATACTATTCATATAATACTAGCTAGAGCTGTAAAAAAAAAAATTCCCGGATACGTAAAAGTGGCTATAAGTCATTTGTTTCTTTAACATTTAATTTGGATTTTCTAAATAACTAAGCATAAATATCTGAATGAGTCTTAGTGGGAAAATTAATGCTATCCCCCGTTTCTAATTTCTATTGGAAAATGTATTTGAATAAACAGTGGCGTAGCAACTGTTATGGGAGCCGGGGGCTGTCGTAGGATTTGCCTCCACCCCAGTGCTTAAACCTTCAAAATTCCAAAAAGCCATCAAAATATATTTTTCATGGAACTACAATCAAGGATCTAATTTTAGACTGATGCTCTTAGTACTAGATTTTCAATTTATTACAGTAGTCGTATACATATGCAGTCATCGTCAAAGAGAACCAAATATTTTTCAAAACAAAAAACGTAGAATGCTGCCTCCCCCCCTCTGGAACGTGCCACTCGGGGCCCCTCGTCCTTGCTACGCCACTGTGAATAGAAAAGATAACCCGCCATGTTTTATTCAACTCTTTGGTTTCTAATGTCAATGATTAGTTATCCTATGAGAACTTTACAATAACTTCCTCTCTTTTATCTCATTATAAGTGATACCAAATCCAAGAAGATGATCTTGGGTCATTAACAACAATTAAATAAACAAATCTTATCTTTTATGATGGACTCTCCCGTCGATTTCAACGTATGAGTGTCACGAAACCAAGTATGGCTGTCAGACTGCCACACAGAGATTTTGTTTATAGTGGTGAAGGATTATGTAGCGCCATCCACACTTCTTGGAACTGTCGATAATACACAGTTGGTGCAAGGTATGCCACGGGCTACATGAACAACTTCCGGTTTTACTTCAGAGTTTTCCTTCTCCTAGATGTCCGTCTTACCAAAGACTAACCCTAAGGGTACATCTGCCCATTGGCGTCCCCACCCCAGACACTAACCTGGGTATTTCCACGTCCCGGTGCAAGATACGGTACCTGGTATTCATAAATGGTCACCCATCTAAGTACTGACCAGGCTCAACGTTGCTCAACTTCGATGATCTTACGGGAAGCGGTGTCTTCAACGTGACTTGACCGTAACTTAAGTTATAATTAATAGGGCTGTGTCAATGTCAATATGCTTTTATTAAAGAATATTCTTGTCGTTATTTGACTATCTTGAAATTTTACCATTTCTTTTAATTCTGTTGTTATTTGTAGAGCTAGGCAAATATTCTTTTATTGAAGAATATTTCGGGTTTTTTTTTCAATGTTTTATGTGGAATATTATCGATTGGCCACTAATTATCGATTGGCCACTAATTATCGATTGGCCACTAATCTACAAGATTATCCCCAACAAATTGGGGGGAAAATCATCATTTAAAGTTTTTTAAGGGTGCCCACTTTAACATACAACGATATAGTAAATTGACCCCCATATTAAAAACACTATAAAGAATTATTGCCCTTAGATTATCGAAGGGTTTAATGCCCCTAGGGTTGTGAGAGGTAGGGGTTTGGAGTTGATTTTCAAATTTTGTTGGAAGTTAGTGAAAAATTATTTTCTTATTCAAAACTTGTAAAACATGTAGGAAAATTTGTTATTACGTCTTTTAATTGAATATTTACGACAAAACGTTAAGAAATAGACTTTTTATTCTTTTTCTTTTTTTGCAAAAGATTCGTTCTCGTGTTTTCGTCGAGTTCTTTCAATATGGGGGATCGATTTACCAGAACTTTTTATATAAAAGTGAGCAATCCCTAGAAAGCTTTAAATAATGATTTTTTTTCTAAATTTTTGGATAATCTGGTAGATTAGTGTCCAATAGATAATATTCCACAGAAAAAAAATGATAAAAAGTGAAATTAAAAGAAATTATAAGGGGTGGGTGGTTCGAACAGGTCGACCCAAAATTCTTGTCATAGCCCTAGTTATTAGGGCTGTGATAAGAATATTCTTTAATAAAAACATATTTTCCTATTTTTATATTTTATTCTACCAATAACAACAGAACTAAAAGAAATGGTAAAATTTCAAAATTTCAAAATTGAAAAAAAAAAAAAAACGAAATTAAAAGAAATCATAAGGGTGTGTGGTTCGTACGGGTCGAATGATTTTTCTTTAATAAAAACATATTGTCACAGCCCTAATAATCAAACACTGTGTACCAACCATCAACAGAAATAATCGTAGCGTGGATCGTTGTTCGGGAAAATTTCTTAGAGAATGAAAAAAAAGTAATGAAAATTTTCATTAAACAAATTTTATAGTTACGATTTTTTTCTTTTCTTTTCTTAACAATGCTAAAATGTTTATTTCCATGTCCCACACGCCACCCTCCGGGCCTCGGGAAATAATAGATCTTCCATTGACGGCAACAATTATCGTCCGTCTCGTCCTTACAAAAGAGCGGGTGGTGGGGTGTTAGCAAGTAAACCCCAGTGTAGTGACAGGCAGCAGTCGGGCAACCGGCAAAGCCACGTCACCCCAACAAAAGAATATCATCTTTTCCCTGTTTATACAAGTCTCTCTCTATCGCCGGTCGTGTTCACTAAAACTAAAACTAAAACTTCGGCTGCGTTCATAAAGCGGTCGTATAAACCATGGGCACTTTGGAAACCGCGGTCGAGTCACGTGAACGCATTCTGGTCACTCTTTTAGCCAGATTAGTTTTTATTCAACTATTATTTTTTATTTTCTTTTTTTTTTTAAATCCTATTTGAAAAAAACAAAACAAATAAACACACCAAAAACAATCTAATCTTAGATATTAGATATTAGAATATAAACTACCCTGAAGGGCTGATATATCGGCCCAGACGACGTAGTGCAAAAGACGACTCGGCCTTCCATGGTCCTTTTATAGAACGGCTCTGGTTGGTTAGTTATTAATTTTGCTAGGGTCCAAAGGGTTGATTTAGATAATATATCAGCCCAGACGACATTGCGTAAAATACAACACGGCCTATATTTCGGCCCTCTATGGTCCTCTTATAGAATGGCTCTGGTTGGTTAGTTATTATTTTTTTTAAGTCAGAGCCCAAAGGGTTAAAAAAACATTTTGGTTTCTAGACTCTTTAAAAATTTCATCTGAAGTCCTAAGAATGGCCAACAAATAAATGATTTGATTTCATTGTTTTACGACCTTTTTCTGTCTTCATCCTTGTTATTTTTTGTTTTGTTTGTGTTTTTACGGCATATCAACATTTTAGGTCATTTTAATGCCGAGAACAATCATTTTTAGTAAACGTTAGTTTTTGTACACACAGCTTGTTTTAATGACACAAATTACACTATTTGACCCATAGCTGGAGGGAATGTGGGGATTCATACCTTTCCCAACAGTATTAGTACGAATATGAACGCAAACGGAACAGTTGGGATTCGAACTCGCTCACCATCTTGAATAGATTTATAGAAATGATTTTATCGATTGCTTGGGGGTTTTTCATGCCCTTTTCTTGAAGATGCGTCCAGATTTTTGTTGTTGAAGACCCCAGCCATAAAAGGGGGGCCAAATTCCTTGGGGCCAATGTTTCATTCTGGAGGTCATCCAATCATCCAACCTTTTTGCTCACCAAGCGAAGAACGCACTTAGAAATCAATATCAATTGCCTTTGTTTCCAAAATCTCTTTTGGCACAAGAAATCCACGTATTTTCCAAGATTTTTAGATAATTATCTCAGGAAACAGTTCGTTCTGTTAAGGCAGGGGATTTGGTTGATTTTGCTTAATGGCATATCAACCTTACCTTCATGTGATCATTTAATGGTAAATGTAATGGTAATGAGATCGGCATACTGAACTTTTTCACAGGTTTAGTCGGCTCAACCATTGAACCCGCACGAGTTCATTGGAATATGAAATTCAAAAGCGGTCCCCAGCCACGTATATTTTATTTCATTTCATTTAACGCCTGATACTAGTCATTTTGTTTGTGTTTTATGGCATATCAACCTTTTTAGGTCATTTAATGCCAACAACAATAAGTTTTGGTGAATGTCATACTTTGTTCACATTTAATTTTTGAATGACACAATATTCACTATTTAACCCATAGCTGGAGGGAATGTGAAGATTCATACCTTTCCCAAGAGTATTAGTCAAAATTCGAATGTGAACGGAACAATTGTTATTCGAACTCGCATACTATGATTCTGAAGTCCGGTTGCCTATCCACTGGGCTAATTCGACTTCCCCCTAATTACAAAGTGGATAATGCAAAAAATGAAATAATGAAGATTACTAAATGAATATATATATATATATATATATATATATATAGCTTACTTTCATTTATACAGTCACTAGAATTTAATCATTTGAAATGAAAGTAAGGACAAAATGAGTAAGACGAATTCTTTTTTGACTCTTAGCAAATTGGTGTTGTTTTTTATCATTCTAAAAACAAAATATAAATTTCTATTTTTTTGTGTTCGTAATTATTCAAATTGATTGATTAATCAATGTAATGAATGTAATACAATAAAAAAAAAAATGTTCATCAAAAATACTTCATTTTCATTGTTTTTTCATTATTTATAGTTAACAAAGAAAATTAATGATTAAGAAGTACCCTAAACCTAAAAGTTTCTGGTATATTTTTTGGGGAATTTTTTTTTTCTAAGAAAATTTAAGATTTTTTTTTCTATCTCCATTTTATCTAATTGTTCTTTCAGAATTTACCAGAACTTTGAATTATTGCTATACTAGATCGAGACAGTTGTCCAACTGGTACAATGATATAAGTTATGCAAGATTTTACATTTAATCATAACGTTATAGTTTGAATATTATTCCATCATTAAATTACCCCCGACAAAAAGAATGTGATCTATTTTATTACAAATGTTTTGATTGTTATAGGTTCAGCAATTTAGAAAAAAATAATTTTATTTTTCAGAACTTCATTCCTTTTTTTTCTTTTTTTCTTTTTTTTTTCTTTTTTTTCCCCTTTTTTTCCCCTTTTTTTTCTTTTTTCTTTTTTTTTCTTTTTTTTTTCTTTTTTTTTAAATTCTTTTTGCTATACAGGTTGGGTGCGCTTTTTGAACCATGAAACCCAAAATAAATTTTTACAGAAAAAAGAGTTTCTCTTTAACCCTTTGAACCCAAAATGCCGATATATCGGCCCTAGTGACCTAAGACCTAAAGACGACACAGCTGGTATTTTGACCCTCCATGGTCTTATAATAGAACAGCTCTGATTGGCTAATTGGTCAAGGTCCAAAAAGTGTTTAGTTAAGTACTTTTAATTGAGGAATCTTTTATTAGCGGACTGTTGTCCTCATCTTGGATTAGGTGTTATTACACTACGTTTCGGCCAACTATACCT
>JAYKTE010419227.1:0-10498 GCA_036873565.1 Xipholeptos notoides
ACCGATATACGCGTTTTTGGAGCTGCATTCTCCTAGGGGGCAATTAAACCGGTACACTATATTGGTCTTATCAATACTCCTCATTGGAGGGTTAGGGTTGTTTGTGATAATAAGGTTGGATGTTTTAAATTTGTTATAGTAGATAATTAAGTGGAGTTTTTCGGAAGGCTTAACTGGGGATACGTTTTTTTTAATAATGTATTTTATGGCTTGTTCGTCTGTTTTGTAGTTGCTATGAAATTGTGATTTATAGAATAGTTTTATTGGGGTGTGTGGTTGGTTATTTTTTGTTTGTTTACTGTTATTTAAGAAGTTATTGATTTCGCTGTCGAGGAATTTGTTGGTATATCCATTATTAATAAGGTTTTGTTTTATATTTTTAATTTCTTGATGAAGTATTTTTGGAGAAGAGGAGATCGTTTTGGCTCGTGATAGGAGGTTTTTTACTCTGTTAAGTTTATATCTGTTGGGACATTAGCTAATGAAATTAAGTGTACATATATATATATATATATATATATATAATACTTTTATAAATAAAGTATTTATATATATATATGCATGTATATATATAAATGTATATAATATATTTTAATGTGATAAGTATGTTAACTTCTGTCCAAGCTATTGAATCACCCTATATAAGTCATTACAACTATTTTTTTCAATTTACATAGTATGTTTAGGTTACGGGCCTAAAAGTTGATATCATTCTAGATTTTTCATTCTGTGACCAAGAGAGGAAAAAAGAGGCAAACGAATGCCAATACCCCCTGAACGTCATACTATAGACTGTGGACCCAAAGGTCTATATCAATATAAATTTTTCATTCTGTGACCTAAACTTAGGGCGCAACGAGTGTAGATGTTGCACCTTTTTGAGAATTTAATAACAACACAACCTTTAATAAAAACCATCATTGATGCAGTAAATATTGCCGAAGTGAATAAAAATTGAATTGTAACAATAGTAAAGGAAACATTTTATATATTTAAACCAAATTTGCACTTTTCTTTTTTTTTGGGGGGGGGGGTACACTTCTTTATCAAATTATTCTATAAAACAACCTTTGACTTCATTGACTACTCCTATGTGGATCCGAACCGGCCGACAAGTTGAAATTAAGTGTTCCTTATTTATGTCAGACATTACCAATATATATATGAACAATATTTTCGATAGATAAAATATGAATTACAATAGCATTGTCGGGCTTTCAAGATAATATTCATTATATTTCACATAGTTCCACAGCAGTTGCACCCACCATAAAATAAAAATAAAAACTTTATTTTTAATTCGAGAAAAATACGCCCGGAACACTACTAGTTTCAGCTAGTAAGAAACAGCTTAGTACGATAACTAATGTTAGATAAAGAGTCAAGGTATTACAATTGTACAATCCAACCAGAAAATAAAATCAACAAAGGGTGTATTGTCTTAGAACAGAGGATCCAATCGGTATTATTAAGTTAAACATTTGGTTGATACTAAGCCCAATTTTAACCAACGAAGCTATTTTTCAGATTGAGAAAAGTGTTTACTCATCTTGGCAAATCGCCATATTGGATTGTTATTCTCTAAAGCCGCTTTCGTTAGTCAATTATCTGCAGATGTTTTTCTGTTTAGATATTTCTTTTTTTTTATATAGTTTTCTTTTAGATTACTAAACACACTTGTTGTGGGTGCGTAATATTTATACGAATATGATGAAATGTTTAAATTAAAAGTAACCAGACAAAAGCTGAAGATTAAAACGAATTTTAAAAAAAATAGCGCCATTTTTATTACTCATGAAGGCCAGATATTATTATTACTATTATTATTATAACAACAACAACCACCATCACTACCGCCACCACCACCGCCGGGGTCATCATCATCATCATCATCATCATCAAAGGTGGTTTAGGTACACTTTTACGGCAAAAAGTGCAAAAACCTTTTAGGTGAAAAAGTTGCCTATAAAAAATTTGAATGGCGTAGCTAGAAAATGTGCGCGTGCATAGGAAATATCTGTCACAGATAGACAGAATGTCTTTTATATAATAGATTCTCTGTGTTTATCAAATCTTATTGACTTTTTAATGCTTTTTGTTAATTATCTTGTAGATATTACAGAGTAGATCCTATTCACCAACTCCTTCTATAATTTAATTTTCAATAGAATTTAAAACTTTAAATTTATCAAAGAAAAAAAAAATGACGGAAGTAGTTTTTTGTACGTTTTGGTCCAAAATATGAACAAGCTTGAATATTTTTTTACGCTTTGAATATTTTTTAAAGGTTTTTAAATCAGTTAAATCAATTTTTATATATATCTGTTGTGGCCCTTTCGGGCCACAAGATAAGACTCAGGCACGGATATTGGTTACATAGATATTGTATTAACAAAGAAGGCGGAATACAGAGAAAAAAAGGAAAGTCATAGTACTTAATGCCCACAAGGTGTAGAGTTATACTTCTCGGTATATATATATATATGGAATTTGGAAGAGTTCGTGCGCGAGTATGGGTGAGTTTTCACAATAATATCTAATTAAAATGTAGAAACATTACTATAGAAATATATAAAAAATACAGAACCGTGCTTAGCAACATTTACCACAAAATGTTACAAGCGCCCCTTAAAATGTTGTTATTGGGCTTTAAATAAATCCAGAAGATTTGCCTGTAAGAACATTTAAGAATCTAAATAAAATTGACATTTATTTTATTAAATCTTATTTAAATTTAGTTTTGATGTGTTTATAGGTGTCTCGCCACATGCGGGCGGGCCTGTAAATAACGAGAAGGGGAAGTCCACTTCGGGTAGTCGGACTTTGGAATCGTGACGCAAGTCTGAATCCTAGTCGTTCCGTTTATGTTCACATTTGGACTAATACTCTTGGGAAAGGTATGAATCCCGACATTCCTTCTAGTTATTGATTAAATAGTGTATATTGTGTTGTTCAAAACAACTCTGTCTGGGTAATAAAACATTTATGAAAAATAACTGTTCTCGGTATTAAATGACCTAAAAAGGTTAACATGCCGTAAAACAAAACAAACAAACATCAACATCTGCGCTTTGGGGAAATAGTATGATATTCAGGGGAGTATTGACCATATTGCCTATTTTTCCTCTTTAGGTCACAGAATGAAAAATCTAGAGTGATATATAATAGACTTTTGGATCCGAGGCCTAAATATTCTCGGCATTAAATGACCTAAAAGGTTGCTGTGCCGTAAAGCCAAAAATAAATAAATTAATTAATTAATAAAATAACGAGAAAATATTTCTTTAAACATTTATTAAAATATTCATTCTATCCACTGAAACTAGATTCAACCAATAATTCATTCTGTACGTTCCAGTTTTTAGTTTTTTTGTTTTTTTTTGTTTTTTAATGGCTGCTATGACCCTGATCTGATTAGAGATACATTAGCCGAATTAATTGGTAAAGACAACTACTTAGTTCTAGTGTACTTAGACGTCTGAACGCCGTTCGACAATCTCTTACTTCCATTTTTTCTTTTCTTTTTCTTCTTCAATTTGTATCTATCACTATCGCCACTCATGTCCACGCCACGTTTTAAATATACATCAAAGCAAGTAAATGTCCATTTGCCGGCGGCGGCACTCTCTTCTCCGTTAATGATAATCATAAATTTAAAACCCTAAAAATAAACGTATTTATCAAATATTCTCTCATTAATCTCCAAGCCAAGACTCACTCACTCCACTCACTCACCAACCCTGCCGACAGCTTTTATCAGATCTTTTCATTCATATATAGAGACTTATTCATTTATTCATTCATTGTCTTTGCTGATTCATTCACACTGTCCAGAGTGCGTACGTGCCGGACAAGGTGAGAATTAATCTAACCGTGACCGACCTGCGTACACAGCGAGCGAGCGCCGATGATGGCAAGAAGATGAAGAAATTATTCTGTCTACGTGCAGAGGGGTTGTTTACGCTATGGACTCCCAAACGAGTGTCTACGTGACGCGAGTCAGTCAGACGATAAAACAAACGGAAAATATAAATGAGTCCGTTTCTCTCTCTGTCTCTCTATCTCTTCACCTTTTCTCCCTCTCTCTCTCTCTATCTCTCTCCCTCATTGTAATTGACACACACTTTCTTTCGCTCTTCTTTTTTTTCTTGAGCATCCGATAAAGATGCTAAACGGTGAGAGAGCTAAATATACGCGTCGCGTCTGTCGCATCCACGCTTAAGTGTTGATGGTTCTGATTTGTAAATATTAATGCTGTTTTTATTATTATGGTTATTATCTCGTACCAAATAAAGCTGTCTGTCTGTCTGCATGCGCGGTCGCGGTTGTTGGTCGGTGGTGGCTGTGGCTGTTTGTTGTTGTGATGCCTAACATGATAAGTAAGTCGCGTTAATGAAGATATTAAACTTGATTGTAAGTGGAAACCTAAAGTTAGATATGATCTCGCTCGCTCGATAACTTGTTTTGGTTATTGGTCTTAATGAATCTCGGCACGTATTTCGCACTTATCGTAAAATCTGGCTGATAATTGGGAAAAGACAAACAAAAACCCCAAAAGGAAAAAATTTCTAAGAATAATTACTTTCTGCTTCTTCTTGATAAAATGGATGACCAAGAAACTGCAACAAAGTGAGGTAACGGGTGCGGTGGGGGTGGGCTATAAAAAGAAAGAAAGCTTTATTAAAGTTATTCGGACTCACCAGTGAGTGAGTGCCAGTGCTTACAACATCGCCCCCCACCCCACAGAATGCGTGTTTGCGGTCTCTTTGCACACAAAATGCAACTTACGCCTCTCAACATACTGAAATCACAATAAATCATACTTTGAACTAAATATCAGCGATAGATTGAGAGCAGTGCTTTTGCTTTAGCAACATAGCCATCCCCGCAGAATAAGCTTTCCGGCCCCTATCCACAAAATTTAACTTGTGCCTCCCCGCCCACCATACCGAACCCGTTGGTACTTAAAACATACTGAATCTGTTGATACTTAAAAATAAAATAACATACTCTCGGTACTCAGATATTCAGTGATCACGAAAAAACGGAACAAAATCGCTGAAGTGGTATTTTGAAGCTAACATTTTCACACCTTTTAGCTACTTTTTCTGATATTCCCTAGCTATTTTTATAGCCATTTCAGAGCCCTTCAGTTCTCAATCTTCTACAAGTTTTTCCAAACAATTTAAACCTAAATTTCAGAACTACTTTGTTACAGAAAGTTTAATATACTCTCAAAAATTAGACTTTAGGGGTTTATTTTGAAAAATGGAGAGGGAGTGTCAGAAAATACTGGTATCAGGAGAAGGGAATAAAAAAAACGAATTAAATCAAGACAACATTAAAAGTACCCAAGTCATTTTTAAATTTCTCGATCTAGGAGAAAGTCTTTAAGTGCTAAAAGACCTCTACAACCCCACAAAGAGAAGACCTCCTGCTCAACACACAAACAGAAAGATTGATTTCAGTCCAAATGGACGAAAAGAAGACCTGCTCAACGCATAGACAGGAAGACTGATTTGAGACCGAATGGATGAAGATAAGACCTTCTGTCTGCTCAACAGACAGGCATCAACACCAATTAGGCATTAGTGTTCGTAAGGGCATTGGGTTTATTGCTCTGTGCGTGAACCAATACAGCGTCAATAAGAGAAATGCAAAAACTGAGAGACTGGCAATTTTCGAGTTCATTTTCTGCAGACAAATATAGATGGATGTAGACAAAGGCATCACAAAGCTGTGTATAGATAATTGAGTCATGAGACAAAACAAAAAGCGCATGAGAAAAAATTGGGACACACGTGGTTGTTAACTGACTTCGACAGACGTACTACACCGGAAGTTCTCCCTCCATCTCTCCTCTCTCTTTTTTTCTCTCTCTCTCTCTCTCTTTCTCTCTCTCTATCCTTCTCCCCCTCCCTCTATTTCTTATATTTTCTCACTCATATTAGCATGAACATTTTCTCCATCTTATATTTCTCTCTTTACATGAACAAAAGTAAGTTTATTTTTATATATGTGGTGTCCTTATTCTCTTTTTCTGTATGACATTGCTAGGTTAGAAAATGATTATTTAAAAGTTGTAACGGGTATCGGTTATTTGGTATTACTTCATACTGGCTTAATGGCGCTATTTTCTGTAGAATGTAGACAATGCCAGATAAAAGTAATGGTTCTAAATATTAAGTATTTGTTTACTTCATAGGCATCGACACTTGCTTCAGATAGCAGATGAGGCTGTCATATAAATCGTAAAACGAAAAACATAGGCATCTATGTATGGGCTAAGTGGCAACTCTCCAAATGTCTTTGAAATGACTGCATTGCTAAAAAGTTGCGCTTAACATGTTAACAAAGAATATAATAGGAGTTTTTACTTGTTTTAACTCTTAACATACTCTGTCACTCGAGCAGATATTTTCTAAAACCCGAAAATAATTAGTTAATGTCTTTCACTCGTCTTAGGACCCAAGGTCGCCTCTTTACTGGGAATCAGTAGACTGGGTCATGGAAAGTGTAAATAGTATTTATAAAGCAAAGGTTGCCGGGGACAAGTCGATTTGTCGGAGCTGAATTGCGGCCTTTTCTTTTGTTGTTAACCCAGAACATGTAACAGGTAAAAGATGATGCAGGTAAAAGATGATGCAAACTATATTTGATAAAAATATGCATATAATAGAGCGAACATAGCTACAAGACATTATGCCAACTGTCAACAAGTTGAAGTGGTTTTGAGATGGATAAGTAACCCAGTTGAAATACATCATGCACAACAAAACTGACCAAATGGGTCCTTTTGATAGACTATGCAAACGCAGGAAACAGAAGACAGCATGGCTAGGAGATATCCGAATTTCTTTTTAATTGGTAACTGATTTCTGGCAGTTCAGAATCGACTGATATGGCCTACGTTAAAGTGGATAATGATAAAATAACAATAAAACAACATGAAAAAAACAACCAATCATCAAAACAATATAAGGATAGTTTCCTAAAATTATTATATTCTTGTCCGATATTTCCCTGGATAAGATATGATTATCGAAACTTAATATATAAATATTACGTTGTCTTTGTGTGCATGTGTGTGTGTGTGTGGGGGGGGTGCCTGTCTGTCTGTCTGTCTACCTGTGTGTAAATTCGTTCCGTATGGACTCTAAAACGGATGGGTCGGTTTTCTTGAAAATTTACACAGTTGTATTTTATGTGTCTGTGACTTTTCTTAGAAAGTTTGTTGTTTATGAATATCCCCGATAAGTATCGAAAATCTATAATCGAAAAAAAATCACATTCTGGAAGAAATCGTCAAATTTAAACGAAATTTTACACACTGACTACCATTAAACGAATTGTTCAAAAGTTTAATGAATACAAACTCCCAAACTAATTTGCCATTTTTGGTCTAGCGACTTGAACTTTGATATGTGCGGTACTCGGTTCTTTGGAACGAATTCTATTTGGTTTTCAGTAAGAAAAATAGCTGCTAAGGGATCAAACTGAACCCCCCAAGCAAAGTGGGCAATATTCTTAATGTGTATGTGTGTGTGTGTGTGTGTGTGTGTGTGTATAACAATAAAACAAACATTCAAAATAAACAGAGTGTGTGGTTTTGTTTCAAAGAAATGACTCATGGTAACTTTCATGCTTCAGGGTGTCAGTTTTATTACACCCTTAAAATGTCAGCGCATAATCATAAAAATTCAATCATGAAACCATGAAACATAGCTTCTGAACTTTTCAGATAATGTTCATATTGGCCCATAAATTATTGTTTGGAGATGTGGACGTTTTAATGTTATATCTTGAAGCGATAAACAATTATGATTTATATACACAAAAAAGAAATACTATGCCCATCGAAATAAGTGGTGATGAACAATTATGATTTATATATATAGGTGTATCAAAAGGAGGCAGAGGGCGGTCCGCCCCACGTAGCACATTCCAGAGGAGCGGCGTTTTAATGCGGTAAAAATAGAAATAATAAAAAAGAGCCAGAAAATTTAATTTAACAGTTGTTTTTTTTATATAATTTAAATTATACGTTTTTCTGTTTTGAAAAATCATCCGTTTTTTTTTTAACGACGACTGCTGTATATGTATACGAATCCGGTAATAAGATGAAAGTCTAGGACTAATAGCAGTAGCAATCTAAAATTGGATCCTGGATTGTAGTTCCATGAAAATAAATATTTTAGAGGCGTTTTGAAATTTTGAAGGTTAACGGGTTATCAACGGCCAAGGGGAAGGCAAATCTGAGGACTGCTCTGGGCGGCAAAAACAGTTGCTACGCCGCTGTATATACAAAAATGTTGTTGCATCACAACCAATAACTTTTTATCAACGAGGAAAAATAATCTTGTATCGATGGCAGAGATGCATCTGTGGTGACACACAAGGCTAGTATTTTGATTAGCTTTACCATTTCTATTTTTCATTTTTCAAGAATAAATGTTTGTTTCTGAAATCGGCCATTATTTTTGTAACAAGAAATGTTTCCATAATTTTTCCCAATTGATATTCGATTGCATCAGTTAATTCGTTATATCAATCTTAATCCACAAATTGTGGTATTTATAATGCATGGAGAGTTTGTGACATTTATAATTCACGCAGAGTTTGTTTGTGGCATTTATAATTCAATTTTGTTTTGTTTTACGACATATCAACTTTTTAAAGCCAGTTAATGACGAGAACAATAATTTTTGATAAACGACTTTTTTTTGTCTATATGTAGTTTTTCTAATATCCCCAATTTAATATATAGCTGGATGGAATGTGGAGAATCATTCCTTTCCTAGGAGTATTAGTCCAACCAAATGTGAACGTAAAAGTAACGACTGGGATTCGAGTTCGCGTATTATTGAATAGAACAAAAAAAGGAAAAGCTCGATAAAAAAAAGATGGCAGTTTTTTTCTATTTTTATTTTCATAGTTTATTTTTTGTGAATACAAAATCCAGGCAACAACAGCAACTACACCAAATGACTTTTATGCATTTTTGTCTGCACTTAAAAGCCATTGATGTAAATAGTCAAATAACAAAAAAAAGTGTCTCAAAAAGATTCTAAGCCATGAAAAGCAATGAACGAACAAACAAACAACGCTCTATCAGGATAAACAAGACAGTATAGCAAACATTCTTGAGCTTTGTTTTTCCTTAGTTGAGGCCAGATACATAGAAATGAGACAAAAAAGTAAGATTGAAAAACAGCTATTAATCATTACTATTATTGTCATATATTTCTAACACCGGTCAACCCCAGTACTTGCATACCGTTAGTGACCGACGGTTTTCACTGGGGTTAGAGGGATAACAAGTTTCCTCGTGTGCTCCAGATAGATTCTGCTCCATTCCAAAGACAGTATGGTGTCACTTCTCGTCGGGTTTTCACCCCAATGATTCCAGCTTTCACACCTACACACAGCAGAATCTAGTTTCCGCCAACACCTGGCGGTGCCATCCGAACGCAAAGAGACAGTAAGTTTCCTCTAGCACTTCAGCATCCCTTGCAGTCAGTGACTGCAAGCTCCTGCCCACAATCATAACTATTTATTTTGGGGTTATTCTTGTGTGTTCAGTTTCCATGGTACAGTACTTTCCTGCATATGTCAGCAGTCTTTATGAGTTCGGAAGCCTGTAAAAGGTGCATTTTTTTCCTTTGATGCCGATTTCTTGTTGTTTCTTCTTCAGTTATTTTGTAATGTTTCCTAGGGCTCCTAGTTTTGATGTTCCAGATCTTCTTTAACTACTTGGTTAGCTCTTGGTATTTGCTAATATTTTCTGTTCTTTTCATTTTCACTCACTGGTTAGTCGGTAAAGCGAAGCTCACTAATTGGCATATAAGGAATTAATTAATGCAACAAAATTGCGCTTGGGAAAAGTTACAGAAATTTTTTTTATTATTTTATCCAAAACTTTTTCAAAAATCACGACCAGCGCTTTTATATACCATTAAAATTATTTGTTTTATTTTAGTTTATTCGATGACACTGCGGCCGAATAAACTAAACAGTGAAATTCAATATTCAAACTTTTATGATAAAGGTCTTACTTATTTTTAAATTACAATTAGTAATATTGCATAGACATTTCGATGACCAGCAATTGGAGCACACAAATAATGAAATGTAAGTATTTTTAAAGTTATATCTCAAATCTTTTTAGTTATTGTCTCGGCTATATATCGACTTTATTATTGCTAAATTTACAACTTTTCATTCGATTAATCCTTCAGTTTTCTAAAGATAAGGACCATAGTCTGAATAGTACATATACAAATTATCAAGCCTCATGTCGTGGATTCCAAACCCTTATGCAATTAACAACTGATGTGGAATATCGCTCGAATCAAGCGGATGAATATCTTGTGAACTATTCGATTTTAACAGTGATCCTTATTCTTGTTAGGACCCAGAAAAAATTATGAAGATGTATATATAGGGTGTTCCAATAACTAGGACAGAAGTTAACATATTTATCACATTAAAATACACA
>JAYKTE010419338.1:0-10498 GCA_036873565.1 Xipholeptos notoides
GAATAAAGAGTTCCCCCTACACTAATAGCCTTTCACTTTCAACTGAATATGGGGAGGCGCACAAGTAATTCTTTGACACAGCTGCCATATATATATATAATGGGCAACAGAATACCGAGCACTCTAATTTGTTTTTTTAGGGGTATTAAATGTACTCTCAGGATCAATGTAGTTCTTAGTTTCTATAAACTAACCATTAGAAATTTTTTTTGGAGTAATACTAAATAAACAAATACATCAGCTAACAGATCAATTTTGCATTTGTCTAGATTTCTTTCCCAATCTTATTAATTTTGGAAAGTTCCGAAAGATTTGAAAATTAACGTTTGTGGCTTCATTTAAAGAACTTATTTTGCAGTTAATTAAATCTTAGATAAAACACCCAATCTAATAAGTCTTTGGTATTTACAACTATAGTAAATAAGCGAATTTTTTTTAAAAAGTACCTCCTTTTTTAAATTAGAACTGAGAGGAAAAAGTTTAATATTCAAATAATCGTGTTATTTCTTTAAAGAAAAGGGTAAACATAATACGAAATAGTATTTGTTTGGGAATTCTTCAAGACGAGGCATCTTAATCTATGCATTAATTAGTACCCAAGAAGGCCAGAGGTTTAGTTGGTCAAAACGTTGTGCGACAGTCAACAACTATGGAAGGGAGTAGTTGTTATAGGTACGGTTACAAAACTCATAGTTCCTATTCGGTGTCACGGTTAATCATCTGACTAAAGCCAGAGGATAAATTGGCCGAAACGTGGTGAAACTGCAACTATTAAATATGAAGACAACAGTCTGCAAAAAATTAATACATACATGATATGAAATCTTGCAAAAACATTTTCAAAATATATGAGAATGATGCTGTTATTGAATCAAGTATTCAAAGTCAAATTTCAAAACCCAGAACCACGGAACTTCAGCCTGAAAAAGAGGCCTTGTAACTGGAAGAGTTTGAAAATCAGATAAGAATGTTTAGTAGAAAAAACAATCATAACTCTGAACATTAACAAATATAAGATAGATCTAAAATTACAATTCGTAAACATTTAATATTTCTAGAGCATACACATTGTTTGTGTTCTCTTTGGATAAAAAAACAAGAAAACGATGCTCAGAACTTTCTGCACAACCTAATAAATTAAAAGAAGAACCAAAAACTTAATATAACGATTAGTAGATATATCTCATCTCAAAAGGCCAAGTAAAAAGCCATAGATGGTTTATGATTAAATTAGCCTTTAAAAAATGGAGAGGAAAGGCAAGGATGAAAGGAATTGCTAAAGAAGATAAGCACTTTAAAGTTGGTCCCCAAAGAGGATTATAAATAACAAAGAGCAAATGAAAAGTCGAGGGGGGATTTTCCTCTTGTCATGCCCAATATCTTATAAACGACGAGAATTGTTCAAGGGAGCAGAAAAATAATTGGGGCGCTATATATAGAAAACTATAAAGAAAAGAAATACACAAGAATACAAACATAAACTAGCAGAATTACCCGGCTTTTACTACGAAATGACAGTGATTACGTTCATAGAAAACATTTTATGATAGTCCATGAAAAAAAAATCACTTTTAATGGCATGTAAAAGTGGCGGACGATATGTCTTTAAAAAAAATGATGTATAAAATCATGCGAAATTTGTTTGGATTAATTTGTTAATTCAATCTTTACCAACAAAATGGATACTGAAATTTGACTAGCTTTGTTTGAAAACTGAAACAATTACAATTCAGCTTTTTATTCTTTTTGACAAAATCTACTATTATCAATGATGCTTTTAGTAAAGATTGTGTTATCATTATTAAATTATCACAAATGTTCAGCATCTGTGCTTGGGGAAAATAGTACGATATTCAGTGGAGTATTAACCTTCGTTTTTTTTCTTCCACCTTAAATAAAGGTCATAGAATAAAAAGTTTTAGGGTGATACAGACCTTTAGGATCACAGCCAAAAGGAAGCTACATAAAATCTCACAGGTGAAAGGACAAAGAAGAATAGAAATAATTGTTATATTTTTGGTTGTAATGGAGCAAAAAATCCAGATATCACCTCTAATGAAAGTAGCCAGTAAATTCATGGGGCCTGAACACAATATTCAAACGGAAACAAGAGTTTGACATTGAAAAACACTGGAAATGTATTAGAATGTAAAGAAATGATGCAATATTATGTGTATTTATGTAAAATATCTACATGTCAAGTTTTGGACTGATTGATAAAAAAGACAAAAACTGGAGGCCTCTCCAGTTTGCCATATATTATTCCATGTATATATTATTACTTAATTTCATTATATATTATTACAATTACAGAATGGCCCCTAAAATAATTGCAGCACTTAAATTTTGATTTTTTTTTCAATTTGGCGAAATTCGTCGAATGCACTCAGGATTAAAAAAAACGCGAGAAATTTAGACGCCATGAAAAAAAGGGTGTCAAAACTGATATTGTACCGTGACTGGCGATAAGGTCGTGAACAGAACGTATATCTGAAAGTTGATTGATATTCGTCAAAGAAAAACGGGGAAAAGGTGGAAAACATAATAATAATAAAAAAGCTGCAAAAAGCAAAAAATACCGCCAAATCGAAAAAAATCGTTTTGCCGCCCCATGTCCCGAGCAACAGAGTCAAGAGCACCCTATTTAAGTCGTATCGGGTTGGAATAAAAATAATTATACTCTTGACAATTATATCAACCGAAATGCAAACGTAACGGAAAGTCTGGGAATTGAATGCGTGTATAATGATTAAGAAGTCCGAGCACTTATTCACAGTGACAAGGGGTTTCTCTCATAGAAGATCGGATGACGCCCTGCTAGGCATTTCACCGAGTTTTATCGATATAGGTTAACGAACAAAACTTCGAAACGTTTTCTCAGTGCAGCTTCAAAACGAATGGGACTTTCTATGCAACTTATTAAATTTTTCGAGATGATGTGTGCATATATATTACTAGAAGAAGTCACATGGGATTTGTTCTGGATTTGGAAAATAGTTTTAATTCGTTTTTTTTTTTTTAAGAGTGAGAGTTCGTTTTTACTCTTTTAAAAATTAATCTTGAAAAATATTTAATTTTTTGGGTTTCATAACACGGCAATTCGAAAGTAGGATAAAAAGTAATTAACTTTTTATATCGAAAACCTAAGGTAGGAGGATAGAGTTTTTATTAATACATTTATCTTTAAGGGGATGATATGCGTCTCCTTTAACGGCATATAAAACATTTTTAGTCATTTAATATCAGGAAATAATTTTTGATAAACGTATTTCTTACGTTAATAATAAGGAGTTACTGTTAACTTTTATTGGCTTCAGCAGATATCCTTCCATGTCGTCACAAGAACAATTGTCGCACTTGTTCGTTCATAGCTTGGTGGAATTAGAGGGTTTATCCCAATTTGAAGGTAAAAGTTTGAACTAACATTTTACGATCACAGAGATCAAGTTCGTAACCGCTGCCCCGCGTGGACTTCGGCCTGAAAGTGGGATTTCTAAATAGTGTAAATAGTGTCCAGTATTATTTCATATAATAAAAGAAGGTTGGACTTACCTAAAGTGGGTGGTAAATACAATAGGAATTGATTCAAAGAAACGAATCTGTTTTACTTACCTAAAATAAAAAAAATAAAAAAGATTAAATTGGGATATATAAATCAGAAACGTTCATTAATACGATGTATACAAGAATGAAAACAAGTTTTTTTTAGCAACACGCTATTGTTTAAAATTTTGAATAAATTATATTGCTCAGATTAGGACAAAGGTTTCTCTTGGATAAGTACAACTTTCATAGCTCAGTCAGTAGAGTATTTGACGTTTAGAATAAAAATTATAAAGAAAATATGAGGATCTGGGGTTAAATTCCTTATGCGGGCTACACGTTTTCTTGTATAATCTTCAGAGCATGATTTATATATATATATATATATATATATATATGCATGCAAGTATATTATACACATCAGTTATTAATACAAGAGAGATAACAAAAAATAAACAATTATTTCTGACAAATGTCTTTTTTTGTCTAGAAATAGCTGTTAGCTGACTAGAATTTGAATTCACAAGTCTAAGATTTAAGCACTTACGCTTGACAAGTGAATGCTCCATGCCATTACCAACACGAATAGTCCAATCAACATTTTCACATTTGACGAAAAACGTCACTGAAATGCATTTATTGAGGCTTCAATAACTAAAGTATGCTTTTTTTTTCACTAATGCGTCGCTTAAATTCAACAGCTATAGAAAAAAAGTTCTAATTCATCAGATTCAGTAGAAAATTTCCAATAAGCAGGTAGAGTTAAAATTCATTCTTGAATCAGTGCTAATGTATAAAAAGAATGGCAAATACTAGGGTTGTTCCAAAAGTAATGCTTCATATTTTTATTTTTTTTCACCAGAATGGATACGGGGTTGGCGATGTTGGCTAAGAAATCAACCCTTGTCTTGGACGCACGCCAGAAAAGATGCGAAATTTAATTCTTCCATGCAGAAAAATTGAACCAATTAACATCACCGGCGCATGTTGAACGTTTACCAAGCCGATGCAGTTGATGTCAGTACAGTTAAAAGATGTTTTTATTTTATTTTATTTCAGAGTGGTGGCAGATATGTGAGTGACAAAGTGCGCTCCGTATGCAAAAACGGATCGACAAGTTTCCCGCTGTCAAAAGTGCATTGAAAATGGCGGTCAATATAAGAAATATTTCGCGACTTTTTGGCTTTTTCTTTTTAGATAATTCATTAGAATTGTAAGTGTTCTTATTTTTAAATACACTCATAATCGATTTAAGTACTTTTACATCATATTTCTTAATTAACAAAATAGATTTCTTACGCGTTTTAATTTATCCATTTTAATCTAGTGGCGCCTGCTTTCGCACGATTGTCGTCAACATCTACCTGTTATTAACGACTGTTTTTCTATGCGCGGGCAATTTGTTGATTGAACATGCATGATCCTTTACAAAGCGACCACCAACCGTGTGCAACCATCTGCTGTATGTGACCAGTTTTGTATGGTCAAATACGACAGGATTCACTCTATATACAAATATAAGACTAACAAAGTTGGATGGGTATTAGTTTTATAAATGCATAAAATTAAGCGAGGTGAAATAAACAAAAATAATAATATTAACAGAAAAACACAAACGAAAAAACAAAACAAAAAATTGATATCTCCCCCCCAAAAAAACAAAAAAACCCAAATAATCCCAAAACCATAAAAAACAACATAAAATTAGAACAAAACCAAACAACAAACTCTCACTTCAGAGTTGCTAGTCTTTCTTAAAATATATTAACGTCAAAATATGAATGAATATTAGTAGCTTGGCCTGTCGTAAGCGCTAGAAGTAATCTGGTTGTCATTAGGATCGGCTAGGAATGTTGTTGGTTGGCATTATGGAAAGTGGTGGTAAGGTAGTGTTTGGGTGACTATCATTGATGTAGAGCTAAAGGCATCTGCCATTTCGTCGGTTATAAATGGAGCAAAAGGAAAAAAAATCAAGTAAAATAAGTAGAGGAGGGCTGCCCGGCTGCTCTGACGTCATTCAATCTCTACCTTAACTCTTTTTCACTAAAAATCTTTGGTCACCCACTAATCCAATTTCACTACACATTTACTGTGATTTGCCAGGCTGCCCCCAAACTAATGCTTTTTTCAAAATCGTATTATGAAACATGCAAATAAAGTATTAATTTCTAACTCTCAATCTATCTATCTATCTATCTCACCCGTCCACTCTTTCTATACCCATCTCACCCGTCCACTCTTTTATACCAATCTTACTATCCGTTCTCTGTCTATAAAACTATCTAACCATTCTCACATTGTAATTGCAATACGCCAGTTCGAATACCAGTCTTTCCGTTTTCGTTTACATTTGAACAAATACTCTTGGGAAAGGTATGAATCTCCACAATATCTCCAGCTATGGATAAAATAGTGCATTTTGTTATTTAAAAAATAAGTGTGGACAAAATATCATTTATGAAAAATGCCCATTCTCGTCATTAAATGACCTAAAAAGGTTGATATACCGCAAATAAAATTTATTGTAAATCAGTCCCACGATTCAATCTTCACTTTCATGGGGTTTTTGACAGTCTTTTACTATACATTAATGTTTTTTCGTTTTTTAATTTCATTGGAGATTGTCTACATCCGATGAATGTATGTCCGCTCCCACTTGTGTCCAAGTATCGGCTACATCTCGTCGTATTCCCTACTTTCTTTGATTTGAATAGAGGAAGAAAGTTGACAGAGTGCCAGTCGCTGTAGACGTCATTTTTGGATGCTCATAGCTGCGCTACGGCCACGCAGACTCACTTTGAGCTGCCTCCGGCAAACGAGGCTTGTTAACTCAAGGAAGTAAATTTTCTAGGTGTAAGGATAACACTAATTTAAAAAACCCGGTTAGATTAGACCCATCAACTTATAGAGGGTCACTTATCAAGGTGAATGGCAACACTGATTACAAAAAGCCCGGGTACGCCTTGAGTGGAGGGGCCTTGGCGGATTAAGAACTCGGCAACCCGATGCAACTTGCTTCATGAACACTGCTTGTCTCATCCTATGAATAATGATTCTTAAAAGTCGAATCTTTAAATAATGTTGATGGCGTGATGACAGGGCGTTATTCATAATCAATAGCCGTTTCTCGCAAATGTACATTACAAATTTATGAAGATTGAAACATTTTAATCATCAAAAACAAAGCCAAATAAGAAAAAAAAAGAAAACAAATAAAAATCAAAGACAAAACAAAACTACAAAAAAGAGTGGGGAAAAGAAACTACAAAATATGAAGGACAAAACAAAATGTTAAAAAGACTAAATAAAAACAGCAATAACTTTTAAAACAGGAAAATAAACCTCTAATAAAAAACAACAAAAGTTACGCCCCATAAATAAATAGTTGCAAAAGAAAAAAAATTTAAAAAACAAATAGAAACAATACAATAAAAACGTAAACTAATAGTAAAATGCTGTCAAAAATAGAAAAAGAAATGATAAATAAATGCCCCCAAACAATTAAAATGCTACAAAACAACAGCAGCAACAACAATAAATTCTTCCCTAAAACCATAAACAGAAATAATAGCAAAAAAACAAAAAAGAGCAACTGTAGGAATTGTAACTCCAAAGTGCTAATCAACTATTAAAAGAAATATTTTTACAAATAAATAAATATTCTAACTTTAAAAAATTCAAATTTGAAGTTGAATGCAGATGTAGTTAAAATCAATTAAAGACATTTGTATTTTTTAAGGATTGTTGTAAATTTGAGAAACAAGGAAATTTTACATTCTCACAAATAACTGATTAGAATCAAACAATTTCAAAACAATAGTTAAAACGTACTGCAGTGCAGTACCGCGCAGGCGAGAAACTTACAGTCGCCGAAGGCCGTTGACTCCCTGTCTACGCTTATCTACTACACATGCTCTATCATTGATATTGAGCACTT
Organism: Xipholeptos notoides; assembly: GCA_036873565.1. Lineage (NCBI taxonomy): Eukaryota > Metazoa > Mollusca > Cephalopoda > Idiosepiidae > Xipholeptos > Xipholeptos notoides. The sequence continues at coordinate 7,481 of JAYKTE010419338.1, forward strand.
TATCTATAAATATGAGCAAACTTACTCTACAGTTTAATATATATATATTTTAAGAAAAAATACAAAACCTGGATATAATTTATGCCGACGTCATAACGTTTCGTTTACTATTAACTTTCGTTTGGGCATCAATCTATTCTGCTGTATCCATAAGGTCTTATAATGGATAGTTGATGTTATGAATAGGTTTGAAAAAGAGAAACATTTAAAAGATATAAAAAACACGAAATGCGATTATAACAGTTAAAAATTGACCTCGCCATCGTCGTCAGCGTCAACGAATTCTATAAGATTTTATGATCGTATTTTATGGTTTGTATAAAATAGAAGAAGCGAGAAGATTTTAGAGGTAATTAGAAAATAGTCAAGATATGGAAAATTCCTTTGAAAAAAATAATCAAGATATGGAAAAATCCTTTGAAAAAAATAGTCAAGATATGGAAAAATCCTTTGAAAAAAATAGTCAAGATATGGAAAAATCCTTTGAAGAAAATAGGCAAGATATGAAAAAATCTTTTTAAGAAGGACCAACAGGATCGGGTTCATTGAAAATCTAAAAAATTCTCATAGCTTTTCGGAGTTCAGAATTTCTTTGAAGGGTTGACACTTTAGCGTTGTTAGATCTTATAGTATCGGTACAGAGAAAAAAAATGCAAGCGATTTAATGAATTGAAGCTAAAAATGAATATATACATATGCAAATAAATCGAATTCAATTTACGATTCCCATTTATCATTTCTTGTTGGTTTACCACCTAACGGTTAACGCAACTTTTGGTGATTTAATCCCTCCTCGTTTCACTTTCAGAATAGAATTTGATTACTTTTTAACTCATTTATAATGATTGTTATAAAAGTTTAATTCGATTTCTGTCTGTTTTCAATATCTTATGTGAAATTTTACTTTAAAAATATAATAATTATGGTTTTAAAATACTATTTTTAATGTTGAGTATAGAAATTTTTTTTCAAATAAATTTCCAACGCTTGATTAAGAAAATTCTTGTTTTAATAAATAAGGTGAATTTATCGGTAAAATAATTAATACCGATAAACCGTACTTTTTTTTTGTTTTACTCGTAGTTCTTTTTCCCCAGGGAATTATTTTTTTGCAGATTAAAAAAACTTTGTGAGTTTTGGCGATTAATAAAGATGGCCAACCAAGAAGTATACCCCAGAATTGAACAGTTATAAAATTTTTGGTCGCTGAAATGGTGCAAATCAGTTGAAATCCATAGGAGAATGTCAACTGTGAATGGTGCAATATGCTTCAGGCAAAAAGTATCTACACATGGAATAAACTGTTTAAAGAAGGAACGAGCAGTGTTGAGGATGAAGACAGGTCTGGGAGCCCTACAGAAGTGAGGTCGCCTGAAGTAATCGAATCAGTCAATGGCATCACTCGGTCTGACAGAACGGTGAGAGCGGTTGACATTGCAAGGACTTTAAGCTTATCTGTTGGGACAGCAAACAAAATTCAGACAGAAGTTGTAATCTTGCATCAGGACTATGCAAGGCCTCACACATCAGTCCAAACGGTGCAGATCCTCAATCAGACGGGCTGGGAACTTTTCCCGCGCTCCTTTACAGATTTCATTTTACTGCAAAATTTGGTCAACTTGATCCACCCATTAGTAGGGGACTTGAAAATCAAAATGTATGCGTTGAATGGGAATATTACGAAAAGTTTTAAAAGCATAGCTTAAAAATGTGGGTGTGCATAGGGAACAGAGAAGAATAGTTCACACGCGCACACACAGACTCACATAAAGAATTTTATAGCTATATAAGTTAAAAAAATAACTTTTGTTTTTAATTAGTTTTCATTGTAAAAATGATGTTAAACGAGGGTTGCTGATCTCTAACTGATCCAAATATTATTCCATAGTTTTAGACGTCTACAAAATAGGATACAGAAATAAGTGGCGGCAAAAGCTGACATACAGTAAATAGATTAATTAAACTGGTATTAAACGCTGTTCTGTTTAAAATAAAACTACATATGATATGTTTTAAATATAAAAAAATATCATTAAAACAGAATTAAAACCAATGAATAGGCCAGGAAAATACTAGTTTAATTTCATTTTAACAATATTGGAATAAAATGATAAATGTTAACTAATGTCAGATGACAAAGACGTGAATTTGATTTCTCCTTGTTTTATCTATTTATTCCAATCCGAATTCTCTACGTCGGTGATAAATGGCCTTTTGTATTATAAACAAACAGTGGAATATTTTTTCGATCTAAAAAAAAAATCAAAGAAAAAAACAAATAAAAAAAATCAGAATAAAACAGCAAGGTACGAAACAAAGCAAGAAAGATTTTCAAAAATAAAATAGCTGATTTAATTAAAGGAAGATTCCTATCCAGAATATCGATTTTTTTAAAAACTCCCTTCACGTGCATGTTTATCTTTTTTTTTTAATTCAATTTTAAGCGGGAAATATTGTCTTAGAAGCTTTTAAAACGCCATATTCTTCTTAGCGTTGGATAAATTTCATCGGATGGCTTTTAAAAAAGAGATAAAGTGAAGTATTCATTTGAGACCTAAAAAAATTATGGAAATGCAAAATTTTCAATTGTCCTCTCAGGAAATAAATAGATATGGGGGTTCAGGTAGTTAACAATATAAATACATATATATGGCTGTATACAGAATTATATAAATCATTAGAATGATTTAATGCATTATATATATACATATATATATATATAATAAAATGTATGGAAAGTTTTGCCTACATTTATAGTTAATACCAGTGATAGAGCGTGTATAATTGATTAGCGCAGACACGGAGACTGCGGCTCTTAGTGACTAAGTTTCTCGCCTGAACGTTCATCAAACCAAAAGCTGTTGAAACATAAGCGAGAAACTGACACTCAACAAAGGCCGTTGACTGTGTCTATATATATATATATATATATGTGTATGTGTGTGTGTGTGTGTGTGTGTGTGTACATACCTTTTTTTTTGATAAAAAAAAAGTATACAAAAGCTATAACGTTTCGTT